>LBNU01032987.1:27791-51488 GCA_014162995.1 Artemisia annua
TTTTGTTATCAACATCTTGATATACCCCGTTAGCGTCACTAACCACTTATCAATACCTGCAAGAATAACATTAATAAACTACTAACCAACCCAATATTTTAAAATAGGTTAGCAGATCTAACCCTCGGTTCCTTCTCAGGCAACAACACATCCATTTGTCTTCCATAAACTTCAAAGCTGGACTATCAACCAACTTAATATATATATATGTATGGACAATATATATATATATATATATATATATATATATATATATATATATATTGTCCATACATATATATATATTAAGTTGGTTGATAGTCCAGCTTTGAAGTTTATGGAAGACAAATGGATGTGTTGTTGCCTGAGAAGGAGCCGAGGGTTAGATCTGCTAACCTATTTTAAAATATTGGGTTGGTTAGTAGTTTATTAATGTTATTCTTGCAGGTATTGATAAGTGGTTAGTGACGTTAACGGGGTATATCAAGATGTTGATAACAAAACAAAGTGGAAGATTGTAACACCCCCAAAAATATAGATTCGCGGAAGCATACAAGCATTTGGGGTGCTACGAAATAGGAATCACAACACAAGATAAAGAGAACGGAGTAGAAATCCGTTAAATTATATTAAATAATTTTTAAGCCAAATGTAATACATAAGTTCAAGTTTTATAAAATGAGGCCTAGTTACATGATTGTCCCATTGTTTTCAGAGTCACGCTTGTGTAAAAACACTTAAGATTCTTATGACCTCGCCATGCACTGCCATCAACATATACATACTTTAAGCACCTGAAAACCATGCTAAAAGTCAGCTAACGCTGGTGAGTCTATAGGTTTAAATTAAATAACACATATGGACCATAGCAATAATCAGCAAGTATACACTAAGCCCGTATGCAACACTAAGCTCAACCACCGAACTAGACAAGAATGCCAAAGGCATTAAATATAATATAAGTGCCCGCGAGTGATAATCCCCAGTCACTCGGCGAAAGGTCGTCATGGTATACGTTCGCCTTGACCACAGTACGGCCAACCGAACGGAGGAGTCACCCTCAATAGATCTATTTATATCATACGCGTTTCCCAGCAGGAATTGACGGTGTTGATAATGGGCAAATGGGATTCAAGCAAACTTAGGTTTCCGCATACTAGTGTATAAAAACAAGTTCAGTTTTCGGTCCATGAAAACAGTTTTGCATGTTTCTCACCCCAAGGTTTATAAAACAGTACTTATAAGAAAATGGGGCTATAAACTCACCTTAAAAGATAGCAATCCGCTAGTCAATAAGTAAATAGTGCAACCGCTCCGACACGCGACCTAGGTAAGTAGGGTATGTCTTAGTACAACGTTCATGTGTTAAGTGTTCAACTCTTTTAAAAAGGTTTTTACGTTAAGTGTTACCATGTGCTTGTGTATTTCTTGCTTGTTGTGTGGTACGTAAGTTTCAAAAGTAATTCATTAGAATAGCTCGTCTCAATGGCTCGTGGCGATGGTGAATGGTGTGAAGGTGTGTAACGGAACTTCCGTTTATTGCTTTCATCGTCTTAGTACGTAGTAATATATATATAAATTGCTTATATATATATTAAATAGAATGATAGTAGTGTTAAAATATTTAATTAATTTAGTTTATAATTAATTAAATATACTTGAGAAATATTTATAACTTTACATTTGTGAAGGAATATTATATTATAAATATACTTTATTATTTATAATATAATTAAATATTAAGTCCTTATAATATATATATATATATATATTTGAAATTTAGAAAAGTATATATAAAGGTAAGTATTTTGTAAAATACTCTAAGTATTATAATTTTTATTAATTTGGGCATGACCCGTTTGTTTGTTAAACGTTTCCATTTTCTCAAGTGTTGCAATTTCTCAAATAGTCTACTAGTCACCTTATACGTAGAATTTAGTACGTAATAACTATATTATTCGTTATATATATAGTTATCGTTTTTAATCCGTTCTACGTTATAAAAATAATCTCCGTATGTCCAAATATATGTAAAAACTCATTTTCGTCATTCGAAATATTTATTGGGCTTAAATTTCACTATTGGGCCCGTTAATCCAATATTAGTCCAAAACTATATAATACGGTTTTAGTTACGTTTAATATATCGTTATATATCGAATTTAATTTTTACACGTCCGATAATAATTTTTGGTCAAAAAGTCAAAGTTGGAAAAATGCTCCATTGGGCTCGGCCCAACTGTCAACGAGCTCAATAATGGGCTCATTGGGCCCATTGGCCCAATAACCAATTTAATTGTTAAATTTACATATATCTTTTACATTTAAACATAATTAACTCTTTTAATTATGTTTAATCCTCAAAACACAAAGTTTAGTCAATATTATTTTTATACACTTAAAAATAATATGGTCGACTAGATAAAATGGATTTTACCAAAAATTATACTTTTAACTAATTATTTATAATTAGTTAAGGTTACTTAATATGTATTAAATTATAATCCTTCAAGCAAAATTTCCACCAATTCACCACTTGAGCCAAAATTTTATATTTTTCAAAACCCCAATAATTTCTTATTTTTGTTTAGCCGAAATATATATATACACATATAAGTGTATATATCGTCTTAAACTCGCGTAATTAGTGTAAATCACATTTGTACCACCAAATTAATACCACAAGTAACAATATTTACCACACAAGCAAGAAATATACATATGAACTAGTAGCATTTAATGTGGTTAAATTTACATGCATGCAAGACATATATATATAAACTTGTCAACTTAACAAAATATATGTATTTAGCACTTGGTAACACCTTAGATCATCATAAAAACATGTAATAAACAAGATTAGAAAAGTTTGATGATCCTTACAATGTTTGTAAGTTGGAACGTGGCTAGGAGAGCAAGAGGAGACCCAAAACTCTTTCAATTTTACCCAAATCTCCTTATATATAACCCAAAACACTTGTATATATAACCCTATGAACTTTGATCTTCCAAATTTTGTATGAAAATGTGTTTGTGTGTGTTTGTTTGTTCGGCCAAGAAGAGAAGAAAAGAAGAGATATAAGATTTAGGGTGCTCCAAAGAAACTAGTTAAAGAAAAAGTTTGGATAATAGATTTGGATAAAAGAGTGTATTGTGGTTAATAGGGTGTTTAGTGGTTTTTAGAGAGATTTGCATGTGATTATAAGTTGGTGGGGTGTAGGTGGCCGGCTAGGAGAATCCAAGGAGGGGGGATGAGTAATTTTTACTCCCCGTTGGTATATCGTGTGTCGGTTTAAGCTTAAATGCAACCGTTACGTCCCGGTTTGACGTTTTTGGACACGAATACGTAAAATAAAGTTTTTAGCCACGGTTTTGTCAGAAAAGTAATAAAATGAGTTTACTGACTCAAAAATATATTTAATTGACCTTTTTCACAATTACTGTGGTGTCGGTTTGCGTGCGGCGTTGTTTTTCAGAAAATACCGAGAAACTCTCAGTAAATTACGAAACTTGTCAGTAACTATCCAAAATGGATTAATTTGTGTTTACTGATGAAAATAAACTTTTTTTGTAGTCACTGTAAGCTACAGTGTACAAAACAGTTCCCGAAATCATGCAGAAATGTGCAGAAACATGCAGAAATGTGCTAAAATGCATATAACGTTCAAAGTGAATATAATAAATAGAAATTTATTATATAATTTAGTTTATGAAAAATACCATTTGTCACACCAAACGCCCACCATCAACATCAGCATCAGGTGGAAATAACCAAAATGGCTTCAAGTCGAGAAACAAGATATTCAATGATGCATTGAAGTTCCTTCAACATGACGATGGTAAGACTCAAGTGATAGCCTTGTGTGGAATGGGTGGTGTGGGGAAAACCACGCTGATGAACCAACTAAAAGAGGCTGCAAAAAATGAAAAGATGTTTCAGTGGATCATGGTTTTAATTATTGGGAAAAGTTCCAACTTGTTTGCCCATCAAAATGCCATAGCAGTGCACACAGGTGAACCTCTAACTAAAACTGATGAAAAACTAAGGGCAACCTATTTTTCTAAAAGATTCAGAGAGTTTTCAGAGCATAAAGAAAAGAGTCTGGTTATATTGGACGATGTGTGGGAGAAGATTAAACTCAAAGATATCGGATTGGCGGGTGCTTTGCCAAATGGGGTTAAGTTGCTTCAAAGTATCCGAAACTAGGGGAGAGCAACAAAGCCGAAACTTTCTGGGATTTCTTGATTTAGGTTATGGGTGTTCAAAAAATATCCGTATTCGGATATCCGAAAACTTGATAATAATTTATTAAAAAGTTAGGTTTTATGAAAGGACAGTTTTGAAACTCATATAAAAGTTTTTCAAAAATTATAGATATGGCTCCGATATATAAATTGTTATCCGAAATTTCGGATATCCGAATTAAAAAAACTTAGATAAAATATTATGTCTAACATTAAACCATCATTGCAAATTTCGGATACCCAAATTTATAATATAGCTAGCTTTGACAAGTCTCTTAATTTATTTAAATTAACAACAAAAAAACATTGTTAAAAATGTCTCATTTTATATTTTCGCTTTATACCTCAAATAACCTTCAAACGATTTATGTGCTAACTATTTGTGAAAGTGATTTTAAACTCAAAAAACCTAAAAAATCAAATCGAATTTTTGGTGCGGGGTTTGGTTTTAAAAAAACTTAAAACCAAACTTTTAGTTCGGAGTTTGGTTTTAGCCAAAAACCATCTTAAACCGGCCCATGCTCACCCTTATATATAACTTGAACTCTTTAGTCTCATATAGTTTTAATAATTAAACACAAAACCACAATAGGAAACATGAACAAAATATATACAAAAGTTAATGCATAATTCATATTTGTCCAGAGTAAAGCAACAAACAACTAACACACGACAGAAGATACGGGAGAAAAAAATCAAAGTCAATAGTAAATTTTAAGGATAAAGAAAGAAGTATAAAAACCATTTAAGGTAGGAAATGGCTACCTCCAAATTTTAGATATATTTTTCTTCAGTGGCCACTTAGAAAGGAGATATTTCATGCCGGTTGTATTTTTTTTCTTTCATTATAGAAAAGTCCCTAGTTGGGAGAGGCTCGCTAAACAATGGTATCTTAATACAATCATTGGGCTTAATAGAGGGAGCCTAGCACCCTCTAGTTAGCCTAAAACAACATTACCTCTCATGTTTATGAAAGTACCAGTGTTCTTTAAACTACTGATTATCTTAGTATTCACGTTAATAACTAGTCTACTTTTGAACGCACTGAATTCATATAAATGTTTAATTCTTAATTCTTGATAACAATGAGCTTCTTACCCAGCCTGTTGGAAAAAGAACACGATCTCAAAGGCTACTATATTATCAAGGTACTATCCAAACTACTTGTTCTTGCTTGATTTATGGATATTTTTTCTATCGAGTATGCTTTTTGATCATAAATGTTTTTATTGATGATACAATGTTTATTTAATCACGATAAACTAGCATTTTTAAATGTGATCACAAGAAGCGTTTAGGGTCTAATGAAACTGATTATTGGAGTAAATTGGATAAGCAAGCACATACTTGCGGATACGAAAAAAACACTAATAGAGAGTTAGAGACCCAATTAAATTCACCCATAAATCAACTTCGACATTGATTAAGAAAGTACTCGAACATACTTTTAAACCGTACTGACAATATGTTGGTAACATTTTGAAGAAAAAAGTTGTGTTTGGGTGGCAGCATTTATTTTAAACAAACACTCAAGTTTAACTATAAAGGAAGGCCTATATTACAGTTTGGAGCCAAAACTAGCAATAGCTTTTGGGCTTATTTTGTTCCCAAACAATCCAGCCCAACATGAGTTCCAATCTAATTCTAATAAACTTTACTTTTATCTTCAACCTTTTATCTTTGTATTAAGCATGAAAAGTGACGTTATGATTATGTTGATGATTATAGCTGTTACATTATGTTAGTTATGTAGTAGGGCTAAGCAAAACAGACCGAAAACCAAATACCGAAAAATGAGCCGAACCGGTCCAATCGAAACCGAATCGACCATATGCGGTTCGGTTTTCGGTTCTATATACTTATGATTTTCGGTTTTGGGTAGGTTCGGTTCGGTTGGTTGGAGCCAAAACTGACAAACACACTAAAACCATATAAACCGAACCGAAGGGACCGACACAAAACCGAACTGAAACGAACCGAACAGAGTCACTTTGGTTCGGTTGTTGGTTCATGTCTTCCACAAAATCGGTTATCGGTTTGACCAAATGCTCTCGCATGGAGTGTCTTAGCTTAAACTTGCTTAGGTTTAACACAAAGCCTTTGGTTTAGTGTTATTTTCTGTAAGTGATGATGATTTGTTTGTTAATAGTTAATATTAAAAAAAATAAAAAAAATAAAAAATAAAATTATTCGATAGTCTAGACAAAAGCTTTTTAAGATAAATTTCATTAAAATGTGTTTTTAAATATGTTTCTACGTTTAAGCTATCGAAAGAAGGACAAGCCCACATTACAGCATAATTTAGATTGCATACAACCCTCCAAATCGTTTTTATTCAAATTCAAAGATTCAGATTAGCATTGTAATAATATTGTTTTTGTAATCAAAAATCAACTCATTGCCAGTTTACAACCCCCACTTGGACCCGTTTCTATAGCAGCTTTCCAAATTGGACACATATGCAATGTTTCTTCTATATGTCAATTTTTTTATGGACAAATGACCTTGGTTGACATGCTTTCTATAGTCTACTAAATTAAAGGCTCATACCATGGGGTACATTACTAAAGATCTTTCATGTCACACGTATCGCTTTTAGTTAGATCTGCAAAGCTTAGACGATGCTAGAAATTTGGCGCAAAAAAAAAAAAAAAAAAAAAAAAAAAAAAAAAAAGCCTTTATATTAGAGAACTCTCGGTAGCAGTAAATTTGTGGGTCTTATGCATCTTACTTGAGATAATAAGTATTACAACTCAGGAAATTAGCAACAAATTGATTGACATTGAGCTAAAAATGGATTCAACATTAGCAACAGAAGACGAAAGAGTAGAAAGAATTCAGTTATTACGAGATCTTAATGACATTGACCGTTTGGAATCTTTGGACCTTCTTCAAAAATCTCGCCTCAAATGGGCTGCGGAAGGCGATGAGAATAGTAAATTTTTTCATGGGTTGCTTAAACAGAAGAGAAGCAGGCAATCCATTCAAGGAATCATGTTAGATGGTGAATGGATCTCAAATCCGATTTCTGTAAAAAACGCTTTCCTTCAGTTTTATAAAGAGAAATTTCAATCGCATGTGCCTCATATCAATTATACGTCGCATTCCTCTTTTTCTTCGTTAAGCATCGCAGAGAGTACTAACCTAGAGAGAAACGTTTCCAGTGAAGAAATAAAGAAGGCGGTTTGGGATTGTGGTAGCGACAAAGCCCCAGGTCCGTATGGTTTCTCCTTCCTTTTTCTGAAACGATTTTGGGACATTTTTAAAAGTGACATGGAGGTGTTTGTTTCAGATTTCTTCTCTTCATCCAAAATGCCCCAAGGTACTAATTCTGCATTCATAACTCTTATCCCGAAGGTTTGTAATCCCACATTTGTTAAAGATTATCGTCCCATATCCTTAATTGGCTTGCAATACAAGATTATTGCAAAAATCCTTGCAAATCGTTTGGCATCTGTGATTGGTAAAGTTGTAAGTAACGAACAGTCAACGTTTATCTCAGGGCGACAAATTCTTGATGGTCCCCTGATGCTTAGTGAAACTATTGATTGGTTCAAATATTGTAAGAAGAAGCTCATGATATTTAAAGTCGATTTTGAAAAGGCATACGACTCTGTAAATTGGAATTACTTGGATTACATGTTAGATCAATGTGGTTTTGGACAAAAGTGGCGTGGGTGGATTTCCGAGTGCTTAAAATCTGCACGAACGTCCATTCTTGTTAATGGCAGCCCCACATCGGAATTCTCCATAAAAAGGGGGCTTCGACAAGGCGATCCCTTGTCTCCATTCCTTTTTATCCTTATCATGGACGGTCTCCATATTGCAATTAAAGATGCCATCCAATCAAATCTGATTAGTGGGGTGAATGTAGGTAATCCGGGTATGCGGATCTCTCACTTCTTTTATGCTGATGACGTTGTGTTGGTGATAGAGTGGAACCAGGTTCAATTGGACAATATTCTTCGTGTTCTAAACGTCTTTTTCTTGGCTTCGGGTTTACGTATCAACATTAATAAATCAAATGTGTTTGGAATTGGGGTCTCTTCTGAGGAAATTGAAGACATGGCTCGGCTGACTGGTTGCTTGCCGGGGTCCGTTCCATTTACATATCTTGGTCTTCCCATTGGCTCAAATATGAATCGTCCAGTTCATTGGAATGGCCTGATTGAGAAGTTAAAGTCCAGATTATCCAACTGGAAGGCCAAATTACTCTCCATTGGTGGTAGATCAACTCTTGTAAAGGCGGTATTGGGGAGCATTGGCATATATTACATGTCGATATTCAAGGTGCCGGAAAGTATTTTATCAGATATTGAAAGTTTGCGTGCCAAGTTCTTTTGGGGAGGGGATACAGAGTCCAGACGCATGATTTGGATAAAATGGGAAACGGTTTTAGCTTCCCGTGCAAAGGGTGGTTTAGACATCGGTAGTTTGAAGGCATTCAACCTAGCTCTTCTCCAGAAATGGCGATGGAGGTTGGCTAACAACCCGAACATGTTATGGGCTCAAGTCATCAATGCAATTCATGGTGATAATGCTGGTTTTGGTCATGATCGTTGTAATACAAACGGTTTGTGGAAAAAAATTGTTGATTCCATCACTAAGTTACATACGAGTGGTATTGTTCCTCTAGAAACGTTGAGATATGAATTGGGTTGTGGGACGAAAATTCGATTTTGGAAAGATACTTGGATTGGAGATACACCGCTTATGCAACGTTATAACAGATTATTTAGGCTGGACCCGGAACCAAATTGCGTTGTTATTGATCGGTTCGTGGATGGGGAATGGAATCTGAAGTGGTCTAGACCAATTGTTTCTGGTCGGAACTTGGATCTTCTCATTAGTTTGAACTCTGATCTGGAACATATTTCAAGTTTTACTGGTCAAGACAATCTAAGGTGGAAGCTTGGTGGCAACGACACTTTCATGGTAAAAGAAACGAGAGAGCATATTGATGATAACATTCTTCCGACACTTGATGCTCCTACTATTTGGTGTACAAGTATCCCGAGAAAGGTGAACATATTCTTATGGAGATTACGGTTGTATAGACTTCCTATTCGTCTAAATCTCTCGAAAAGGGGTTTGGATATTCAATCCATAATGTGCCCGTTATGTTCGAGCCGTTTGGAATCAAACGACCATATTTTTTATGAATGTGAAGTGGCTGCAAGCATTTGGTGCCTAGTTAGTGTTTGGTGTGATATGCACTTCCCAAATATGGTTTCGTACTCAGCATGGACATCATGGATGGATAGTCTCAGGAATTCAAATGATTGCAAGAATCGAATTCAAGTGATTGTGGCGGCTACTTGGTGGACCATTTGGAAGTATCGAAATTCAGTTACGTTCAATTCTCAAAAAATGAGGAAATGTGACTTGTTTGATAATATTAGGCTTTTTTCTTTTACTTGGTTAGTTGGAAGAAGTTCTAAATGTGTAGCTTGGCATCATTGGCTTAAAAAACCGATGTAATTTTTCTCTAGCTTCTTGCTAGATGTTTTTTTTATAGATATATATTTTGCCGTTCAAAAAAAAAATAAGTATTACAACTCAAGCAAATTAAGTTGAGTTGTCGTTCGCGTATGATCCATTGCATAATCCCCTTTTGGGAAGTTGTTTTACATGCAGAAAGCTAGTAGCTTTATATTATGTTATACAGTGTATCTCTTCATGTATAAGATAATGTTATACGGAGTATTTCTTTTAATTGTGCTCCTTAATATAAAATAGAGCCGTAAATGAACCGGACGAACACTAATGAAGCCTTGTTAATGTTCGTTCGTTTAATTTTAACTGAACAAATAAACGCACATGGACGTTTAAACGGACGAATTTTCTTGTTCATGTTCGTTTATTAAGAAAATGAGTTGTTCATGTTTGTTTATTTTCTTTTATTAAGACACTAAACGAACATAAACGATCGAACATCAATGAAAGTAGAAAACAAACATAAACTTTATTAAATTATGCATATATTTTGTTTTGTAAGTGTTGTTTTGCTTAAACAAACTAGTATAAAAAGTATACAATTAAAAGATATAATATACGAACATAAGCAAATAAATGAACATAAACAAGCGTTAATAAACGCATAATCAGTCGTTCACAAACATAAATGAACGGACACAACTTTTGTTCATGTTCGTTTATTTAACTAAACGAATGTAAAATATTGTTCATGTTCGTTCATTTAATAAATAAACGAACATAAACGAACTTTTTACCGAACGGTTCATAAAATGTTCACTGAATGTTTAGTTCATTTACATCGCTAATATAGAAGGATCCAAAGAATCTTTGTATCATGTTTATTTATCTGTTCTACTTCTATCTTTTTTTAAGTACATTGTACACTCATGTCAAAACTAATTTGTTTCTACCAACTTAGTTGTAAAAATATTATTTATTAGACAAAAATATACAATTTAAAAAGATGTTCACCATTTGTGTCTGTTTATACCCATGATGAGCATTTTATTGCACACTAATTATCCCCTCTGTTGTTATGGATCATGAGTCATGACAAATATATCTTAACTAAAATTTTCATATGAAACAATATATGTTTCGATATGTAAAAACTAATACTTCGTAAGTAAATTGAAAAAACAAGATGACGACTTTATGGTCAACTTAAAAAATTACTTCTAAAAAAGAAAACAGATTCTGCAAAACATAGCACATGCTCTTGGGAAAATGCAAGACAATTCCTGTTAAATGGATCACATTATACAATGAAGTCTGAACTTATGCTTACAAAGTCAAATTGTTGTTTGTCCCCTTTAACTTTTAAAATATACTCACTCATCAGCAACTAGTAGATTGAACTTCTGAAAATAGTAAAAGAAATGATTAATTTTATATTAGCTCACCTTATATCTAAAGAAGGGATTGATTGCAGTGATAGTTAACGTACTACTGTTAACCTAGTGATCAATATCATTATCGTCAACTTAATATTGCATAAGTTTTTCACTCTACAACCAACATCATCACTAAATCGGTGTAATAAGAGCAACAACTTTACCACCAAAACATATGTTGGAAATTTAGTGCAATTGAGGGTTTCAGGTCACATATGGTAATGGGCTAGGAGGTAAAAGTGTACACCCATTAAGTTACTGAACTACCCTGACTCTGATAGTGGTAAAGTGGAAATTAGGTGGCTTATGGAGTTCGGTGAGTTTACTCTTCACTGAGTAAAGCTTTGAACGATATCACCAGGCTAGTTTGTTCAGTGTCATATTCTTCATTTAGTAGAACGCTGAAAGATCTCATAAGGGAGTTGTCTCACAAGAGGGTTCATCTCTTTAGTGAGAGAACTTCTTAAGGAGTAAGCTCGTTAGCGTGTTTAACTGAATTCAAACTAACTTGTGACTGCTTTAACTTATTCAAGGGCAGTTATAATTGCAACTTAATGACCATGTTTAATTGATCGTGTAACAACTAATACCTATAATGAAGGAATACTATGATGTGATTAATGGACCAATTAATTATCGTAACTCAATTGGGCTTTGAGTTTTTCTTATAAATTGGAACACACATCTGCATGAAAAATATACAGATGATCTAAACACTTAGAAGCGAAACGGTTCTTTAATTTGTGCCTACGTCAAGAACAAACACTTGATCTTATCCAAAAGAGATATTCATGTAGCCCGAAATTAGAGTCGAATAGTTTCCTTAGGCAGGTGATTACACGATTCTAAGTGATATCCGGCTACGTTGATTATCTTCTCCATATTGGGTTAGCTGATTTCATGTAACCCGATATTAGGTCGAATAGTTTCCTTAGGAAGGTGATTACACGATTCTAAGTGATATCTGGCTACGTTGATTATCTTCTCCCTATTGGGTTAGTTGATTTAAACACACAAATCCACCAACAATCTAAGAAAACTATCTAGTGATAATCAATGGCTGCTACCATGAAGCATATGGCGGCTAACTTTTCCAAGTTGGACAAGTTTGAAGGAATAGATTTTAGGAGGTGACAAAAGAAGATGTACTTCTTCTTGACTAGCATGAGTGTGGTGTATGTTCTTAGCACACCTATTCCAGATGATGGTGATTATGCCATTGTGGACTCGATAAGGAAGAGGAGTAAGTGGGAAAACGATGTATATGTTTCTTGTGGCTTAATTCTCAGTGGTATGGCTAATCCTTTATTTTATATTTACCAAAATGTCGAATCTCCTAAGGAACTATGGGATTCTTTGGAGGCTTAATATATAGCTGAGGATGCCTCTAGCAAGAAGTTCCTTGTAATTAATTTTAATAATTATAAAATGGTCGATTCAAGACATATCATGAGGTAATACAATGAACTTCTTCGTATACTTGGTCAGTTCACACAACATAAAATGAACATGGACCAGGCTATTTCAGTCTTTTGTGTTATTAATAAACTTCTCCATTCTTGGAAAGATTTCAAACATACCTTGAAACATAAAAAAGGGGAATCAACTCTTGTTGAGTTGAGCAGTCATTTGTGTATTGAGAAATCTCTAAGGGCGCATGAAAGTGACAATCCAAAGAGCAACAATGTTCTTGGTCCATCTGTTGTCAATATTGTGGAACATAACAATTTCACCTGACACAATGACAACAAGAGCAAACGTAAACATCAAGACACCAAAGCTGATCTTAACAAGAAGTTTAACTTGACTTGTTGGAAGTGTGAGAAACCCGGACACTTAAAAAAGGATTGTAAGGTTGTTAAAATTGGTAATATAGTCAATGGTTCTTGCACAAGTGGTTCAGGGAGTAAAAGTTAGGGTCTGATTATCATATTAACTTTGATAATACCCCATGAATCATTCATTATCATTAATTCATAGGGAGTAGGGGTGGAAACGAGCCGAGCCGCTCGTGAAAAGCTCGGGATCGGATCGGTAAAAAGCTCGAACGAGCCGAGCCTAAACGAGCTCGAGCCCGAGCTCGAGCCTAAGTTTAGGCTCATTTAATAATCGAGCTCGAGCCCGAGCTTTATACAAAAAGCTCGAGTAGGCTCGCGAGCCTAAACGAGCCCAGAAATATATATATATATATATATATATATATATATATATATATATATATATATATATATATATATATATATATATATATATATATATATATATATATATATATATATATATATATATATATATATATATATATATATATATATATATATATATATATATATATATATATATATATATATATATATATATATATATATATATATATATATATATATATATATATATATATATATATATATATATATATATATATATATATATATATATATATATTGTCTATACGTATAAACGAGCTTAAAAGTTGTAAACGAGCTCGAGCCTTATGTAATTAACGAGCCGACCTCCATTTGAACTTTGTTTTTTTTAAATGTTATATAAATTAGTCGAGCCCGTGCCCGAGCTCGAGCTTGTGAAAATTTTCACGAGCCGAGCTCGAGCTCAAAATGTGAGGCTCGAAACGAGCTCGAGCCCGAGCTCGAGCTTTTTATATATAAATGAGCCGAGCTCTAGCTCTGGCAGGCTCGGCTCGTTTTCACCCCTAATAGGGAGTAATATATACTTTACATAGCTTGGATAATAAGATAACTAAGTGAACTACTCATACCAAAAATATATATACTAAATAGTCTAATAGTATAATATGCTAATAATATTATGCTCTAATGTTTGTTAAAGCTGGTTTTTTTAGTTGAGATCAATATAAATCTCATATTTGCCATAGATCAAATGAACCAATCATGTTCATTTATTTTTTGATCAAAACAAAATAAATAAACTTTCATCATTTTTTTAAAAATTAAATATCTCGCAAACCGTTAATCGTTACGTGAAAAAAAATCATACCATCGCGACGAGAATTAAATTATCTTTCTATAGATATGCACTTTTATATACTTTCGATTTTTTTTTTCAAAAATTTCCGCCTAAATTAATCGCATGTGCATCTCGTCGGAAATTTTGAAAAAAAAAATGGTCGAAAGTATATCGAAGTGCATTTATATGGAAAGATAATTTAATTCTCGTCGCGATGGTGTATTTTTAGTAGCTTGAAGATTTAACGTTTGTAAGATATGTTTGTTTTTAAAAAAAGGTGGAAAATTGTTTTTTTTTTTTTATTAATTTTGATGAAAAATGAATGAATAACATTGATTTTATATTGATCTTTTGTCATGTTTGTTAGAATACTACTATTACATTTTTTGTTTCAATTGTAGATATGATAGATTTTTCATCATTATGGTTAGTTATCATAACAACAATTGCACAATTATTAGCTTGCTTGCGGCCTGTTACTCAAAAAGAAAGAAAGAAAGAAAGAAAGAAAGAAAGAAAGAAAGAAAGAAGAAAGAAAAAGAAAAAAGGGTTCTATGAATGTTGAACGGTTACATACTTGTACTTGATTGACGCCCTACGAAATATACATGCATTTAATTTGTCGACATGCAGCAATCACATAAGTTATAAATTCAGTGTATCTAGTAACATAATTTTTTACCACCTCTCTAGCCAAGTTGTGGACCCTTTACATATATAACTAAATAGATCTAACTTTGCTAAAAAACAAATTGCAAAACATATAACGTAGCAAACATCTCAATTTGTAGATTTACATGCATGAAACTCTCCCACGAATCGTATGTCGTGGAATATAGTCAATGCAAAACATTTAAGTGGACTAGAGTAATAAATATATTTTCAGTACATCAAGAAAACTACATTATTATTATTATTATTATTATTATTATTATTATTATTATTATTATTATTATTATTATTATTATTATTATTATATTGATTGTAATATAAAAAACATCATAAACATACGTTTTATAAATCATAAACATACGTTTTATAAATATCAAGCTCAAACACGTGTTATCACATGATTAATTATAACATATATAAACATACACATATGTTCACTTAATTTAACTTATATATACACTTTACTCTTATTTGAGGGGTCATTTAATTAGTGTCAAAGATCCACTCAAACCAAATGGGGACGTAAATTCCTAGCAATGTTAGAGAAACTAGAAAGTCATTGCTTCATCTAAAAGTATGTCTTTATTTGGAGCTTCATGTCAAAACATATTTGTTTTATTGCGGAATCTCCGTATCAGATTTCCACTAAAAGATGCACTTTATCGTGTGTGTATTTTAGAACTTTAAAAGGGGACCTGGCGGAAAATATAATCAAATAATTGCTTACATTTTCTTTCCGTGAACAAATTTTCTATCTCAATATAATCAAAATGATCANATCATGCTAAGCTATTAAACATAAACTCGTCCACGTCGCATAATCTGAATAGGAAAAACGTTCTCCATTTTTTGTGTAAAAAGTAAAAAGAAATTTTATTTGAAAAAGGGACAATAGTTATTTGGCAAAGTGGATGATGACATTTGTTTTTGTGTTTTATAAAGTATCATGGTAAACTATTCAGCATAAGCAATTTATATACCAAGGACAACAATCCACAACATCACACACAAATATACTAAACTCACTTGATCACCCATTATATTCCCTCTGTTAGTTACTAGACACAACACAAAAATATGGCGACTCGGACGTTCCCAGAGATGCCAACAGCGTCGTCGCTGTTGTCAGTGTATGCTTCACTTTCAGCTTCGATAATGATCTTTCGAACAATGTTCGAACAGATTGTCCCAGCACAACTACGACGTTATGCAGTTGACATTGCAAAACACTACTGGAGACCAAATACATCTGAACTCATTCTACTTTTCGAAGAGAAAGATGGTTACAACCCAAATGAAATGTTCAACGCAGCCCAACTCTTTCTTTCGACTAGAATCACCCGAGACTCCAAACGTCTCAAGTGAGTCTTTGCTGAATATAATGTGTTTTTTAGTTTGTAAACTTGTACAATATATTTTATCTTTTGTACTTGGTGTTTTGATTAGCTTATGTCCTAGAGTTTTTACGACCTCATACATAAATAACCCATAAGCTCTTAGATAAGTGCATTTTTTGGGCTTATTATGTTATAAATCCAAACTAATATATAAAGGAAACCTTTGGTTTTCTTTGTTGTGGTAGATTAAGTTAGTTTGTATACATAATAGATTGGTCAATTTTTTGTTGTTTTCTACAGCTTGTTTTGCTTCTGCTATCATTTTCTCTTGTTGGAGTGTAAAATATATGAAACATGTTTATTTTATTTATATGTACGTTGTATTGAACCCTTGAGTACGTTGTTTTCTTGATATTAGCTGTGAACTTTGCATATTACTTGTCTGAGATAGGTACGGATTTTAACTATAAACAGTGCAACGTTTTATAAAAACTCGTCAAGAATCATAAATGTAGTAGTATATATTGGGTTAATCCCAATCTATCCATTTAGAGGGTCAAACCCGAAAGTCAAAGTCAACCATATTAAAAGTCAACTGCTGGAAATAACTGCCAAATAGCAGTTATTTATGAAGGGACACATCTGTTGGATTCTAACCGAACCAACACACCCCTTCGTTGTACCTTTTCAACTTGTATAAATAGTTTAGAATCTGTAACAATTACAAGGATGACTGATTATTATTTTTAAATTAATAGAAAGCATTTCTTTTGTACATATCGTGTATTTGGTATATTTTGACGACGTTAGACCAATAAAGATCCACGTTTGTGGCCAACAGTATATATATTTTTCAAGAAACTCGAAGATAAATCATAAATGTTACATAGTATTGATCTTTTAATATTTGTGTATATTTTTTTTACCCGGCTCTGTCCATTCAAGATTGTGGGTTCCAATCTCGATTGAGACTTATGTGGTGCATTAAGGTTTATATAGTGGTGATTTAGTTATTTGCTTGACGATGCTTACATTGATTTATAGGATTACCAAATCCATGAAAGAAAAGCATATCAATATCAAGCTTGCAGAGTCCGAGGTGATAGTAGATTCATTTGAAGGAGTTAAGGTTACATGGACATACCTCAGTCAGCAACAAAAGAGAATGAATGGAGACAATGACGACGGTCACCCCTTTGTGTCGGAGAAAAAATATATGGAGCTGAAATTTGACAAAAATTACAAAGACATCATAATTACTTCTTACTTGCCGTTCATACTCAAAAAAGCTCAAGAAGTCAAAATCCAGAAGAAAGTCGTGCAGCTTCATAACCTACGATCTCCACACTCAGCACATTTCAATTATAAGCAATCGGTGAATCTGGACCATCCATCAACATTTGAGACATTGGCGATGGATCAGAAGATGAAGAAGGAAATCATGGACGACTTAGATTTGTTTGTAAGGAGGAAGGAGTTTTACAAAAAAGTAGGGAAGGCATGGAAACGAGGGTATCTATTGTATGGTCCACCAGGGACAGGGAAATCGAGTCTGGTTGCAGCTATGGCGAATTACCTAAAGTTTGACATTTATGATCTACAACTCATGAATGTTAAGGATGATTCAAGTTTGAAAGATATATTGTTAGATACATCAAACCGATCCATACTTCTTATTGAAGACATTGACTGTAGCATACTGCCAGATCGCAAGGGACCAACTTCGCCTAATGCACCCCGTCTTAATGATCCAAAGGTTTGTACTAAAAACTTCTTTTTATCATACAGTTTTGGTCAAATAATTGATTTTTTTGTCTTCTCATGAACAACTTTTTACCAATCACATGGTAATATCTTTTGTAAGTTGTTTCCTCTTTGTTCCCCTTGTCTTAAGTTAATCATTATAAAACTCTGGCATAACTATACTTCATCCGTCTCATAAAAACTGTCCAATTTGACTTTTCAGAGTCAAAGTGGTTTAACTTTGACCTTAAATATTTGTTATGTGTTATATAATATTTGATGAAAAAATATACCAATGAAAAATACACTTAAAACTTAATTCATTCATATATTTTGCATCAAGTATTATATAATACTCGCAAAAATAGATAAGGTCAAAGTTGAACCAGTTTGACTTTGAAAAGTCAAACTGGACAGTTTTTATGGGACGGAGGGAGTACTATTGATGAGTTTTTTTTACACAATGAAAAGAAAAAAGTTACAATAAAAACCATTTTCACCCACTTTTCAAGTGGCTTTGTGAATGCTATATGATTTTTCTGTCATTTAAGTACGCAAATGAACTTAAAACAATTGGCATACTCGCCTTGGCATTGTTATACGATTTGATGACAACATACATGACTAACTTAGTCTCCATTGTTATTTTTTTAGTTCTCTTTATCAGGACTTCTAAATTTCATTGATGGGTTATGGTCGTGTTGTGGGGATGAACGCATTATAATATTTACCACAAATCACAAAGACAGACTTGACCCGGCGTTGCTTAGACCAGGACGTATGGACATGCACATTCACATGTCATATTTGACCATGGATGGATTCAGAACATTGGCTGCTAACTACCTCAACATTCACGACCACCATTGGAGATTTAGAGAAATCAAAGAGTTGATCCAATCCAATAAGGTTACACCAGCGGAGGTGGCAGAGGAACTCATGAAGTCAGACAATGTGGAGGTTGTACTAGAAGGGCTTGTGAAGTTTCTTAAACGTAAAAGGATAGGGGATGATGAAAATCATCAAATTGAAAATGGCGTTCACGATGAAGAAGCTGAAATTCGTGAAGCTAAAAAGACCAAGATTATATCTTGATGCCAGAATCGCATCTGAGTGAAATATTGTTAACACTTAAACTTGATCTTGATGTGCTAGCTGACTATCATATATGAATGTTTATTTGGCAAAACGGATTAAAAGGGACAATAGCTATTTGTCAGGATGATGACATTTTTGTAAGAATGCTCATTTCAGCATATTTATGCCAAATAAGAATTTGTTGTGTTTTTGCCAAACATCCTATTAATAATTTGTAAACCTGACATGTTTCAAAGCTGCACTTTTTTAATACACTAGATAATTATCTAAAAAGAACTTAAAGATAAACCGGACCCATAGAAACACCAAGTTTAGAGCTTCAATTATCACTTCCTGTACGTGAATCCACAAACATAAACTTGAATCAAGATGAAGCATGCCAATTATCCAAACAGATAATGTGTCGTCATGTATGGAATAAGCCAAACTTGGTAAAAAAAAAAGTGATTTTACTCATAGAAATATCTATCGTAGCTATTATACCTTGAAATAGTTCGTAGTTCATGTTCATATGAACACATCACACATACGAAGAGAGCAATGATGCGCAGGAAAGTGAAGAAAAACTGAATCTAATGATTTTAAAGCAGTTTTATTAATATCAAAACAAGTTTACAATTTCAACAATCTGTTCTTAAATAGATAACCAATAACAAATACTAGATACTTGATCTCAATCAAGTATTAATAACAGCAGAACAAGTGTTTTGATCAAGACAATCAAGAACACAAAACTAGGGTTTACAATAGAAAGAGTATGAGAGTATGAGTTATGAGACGGGTTCTTGTCTTCTTTCTTTTTATAGTGGCATCACCGACATAAGTTTAGTCTTCACATTTTTGGTCCTTAATCTTTAGCAGACTTGACTCTAGACTCCCAAAGTATAAATCAACTTTGTACAATTTCCACTTTAAGCCCTTCTACTTTATCAAAGTTACACTGCAATATAAACAAACTAAATAAGCAAATATCAGATTATTAATAAGCAGTTAAGCCCTTATTTTCAACATCCCCCTTAATCTGATAGTTGGTAAATGTTAAACATATTAAGTTTGTTTACCAAAAACTTATGTTGCAATGTATCCGGCCCTTTTATGAAGATATCTGCAATTTGATTTGCAGATTCTACTTTAACAGTTTTGACTACACCATTTAAAATCTTTTCTCTAACAAAATGTAAATCAATCTCAAGATGTTTAGTCCTTTCATGGAAAACTGGGTTGGCAGCAATTTTAATTGCTGATTTACTATCACAATGAAGTGAAACTGGTAAAAGATTTGTCACTTCAAGATCTTTTAAAATTTTAACAATCCAGATTACTTCACTGGTTACTGAAGCAAGAGCTCTATACTCTGCTTCAGTTGAGCTTTTTGAGAGAGTAGGCTATTTTTTACTTTTCCAGGATACTAAAGACCCATTTAAGAAAACACAATAACCAGTAACTGATCTTCTAGTTACAATACATTTAGCCCAGTCAGCATCAAAATAAGTAAGAAGAGACATACCAGAGTTCTTAGTAATATGAATACCCAAACCTGGAGCACCTTTAAGATATCTAAGTATCTTAAATGCAATTCTGAGATGAGACTTAAGTGGTGCATGCATAAACTGGCTCAAACAATGTACATCATAAGAAATATCTGGTTTAGTATTGGTTAAGTAATTGAGTTTACCCATAAGCTTTTGATAATCAGTAATATTATCAAGTAAAGGATCACTTTCAGTAGCTTGATTAGAAATGACAAGCTTGGACAGCAAAGGTGTTTTAGCAGGTTTGCAACCAAGCATACCATATTCACTCAACAAATCTAAACAATACTTTCTTTGATTTAAACAAATTCCTTTTTCAGTATCTGCAACCTCAATACCAAGAAAATATTGAAGTTTGCCGAAGTCTTTAATCATAAACTTAGTTTTCAAAAACTCTTTGAATTTGTTAATTTCATCAACATTGTTACCAGTAACAATAATATCATCCACATAGACAAGTAATGTAATAAACACACCATTTTTAGACTTAGTATATAATGAATAATCACTTTTACTTTGAATAAAGTCATTTTCAAGTAATGCAAATGTAAGTTTAGCATTCCACTGTCTAGGAGCCTGTTTTAATCCATATAAAGACTTTTTAAGTCTGCACACTTTGTTATCACCATCAGGACATAGTCCTTCTAGCAACTTCATGTATACAGTTTCATTAAGATCACCATAAAGAAAAGCATTCTTAACATCAAGTTGAAAAATAGACCAATCACTTTGAACAACAAGATTAAGCAAGCATCTAATAGTTACCATTTTAACAACAGGAGAGAAATTCTCTTCAAAATCTACCCCTTCTTTTTGATTATAACCTTTAGCAACTACTCTAGCTTTGTATCTATCTATTTCACCATCAGACTTGTATTTAATTTTATACACCCACTTACTTCCTATAGCTTTTCTACCAGATGGTAAGTCAGTGATTTCAAAAGTGTCATTCCTATACAAAGCCTCAGCTTCTTTATTCATAGCATCATTCCAATAGATAGATTTAGAAGCCTCAGAATAGTTTCTTGGTTCATGATTTTTGTTCAACTGAACAGCAAAACAATAATTTTTAGAGTTAAGTTTTGAGTAATTGACAAAATTTTCAATTCCATACTTAACTTTTGACTCAATAACAAAATCATTATAGTTTTTTGGAAAAACAGAAGGTCTAGAAGACCTTCTCAAAGGTACTTCTTCCTGAACTGGAGAATTTGAATTTTGATTCAAATTACCCTCAGAATTAATATTTTCTTCAAGTGTAGCAACCATCTCATCCTCATCAGCAAAAACACTATCACTATTATGTCCAGTAACAGGGTCTCTACCTGATAAAGGAGAGTAGCCACCTTCACTTTGTGACATAGTGTCACTATTCATATTAGGGTCTACTCTCTGTTCATCATTGGGTAGTTCAGGAGTTTCAACATCAAAAAAATTCAAATGATTTAAGTCTTTGAAAATATTTTCATTATCATTTTTGTTCTTATCAGTAGTAGATTCCTTAAAAGGAAAGATAGATTCAAAAAATTTGACATCTCTAGAAAAAATGAACCGATGTTTGTCAAGACTATATAACCTATATCCTTTTTTAGAATTAGAATACCCCATCATTACACACTTTTCTGATCTACTACTTAATTTGTTATTATTATTAACAATAGTAGCAAAACATAAACAACCAAACATTCTCAAATCACAAAGGGTAGGCCTCTTATTATATATCATTTCATAAGGAGATTTTCCATTAAGCACAGAAGAAGGCAATCTGTTAATAAAAAATGTAGCAGTAAGAACACATTCAGTCCAAAATCTAAGAGGAATTCCCCCTGAAACAGAAGGGATCTAGCCACATTCAAAAGATGCCTATGTTTCCTCTCAGCAATACCATTTTGCTGTGGAGTATAAGCACAAGAGGTCTGATGGGTGATGCCTTTTGTTTCACAAAACTTATGAAAGACCTGATTAAAAAATTATGTTCGATTATCACTTCTAAAACATTTGATTTTCTTATGAAACTGAGTTTCAATCATACTATAAAAGACAGTGATAAAATAAGTAACTTCATATTTTGTTTTGATTAAATACACCCAAAGAGCTCTTGTGTAATCATCCACAATAGTCAAAAAATATTTATATCCTTCTCTACTAGCAACCTTATAAGGTCCCCATAGATCTAAATGCACGATTTCACCTAAAACAGAAGTAGTATGATCACTTAATGGAAAAGGTTCTCTAGGTTGTTTATCCCTTTGACAGATTTCACAAACATAATTTTGTCCTTTAGAATCAAACTTTAAATCAAATTTTAACACATTTAGAACAGGGTCTGCAGAATGACCAAGCTTGCAGTGCCAATCATAATGAGAAAGATTGTTTTGAAAAACAGATTCATTATTATTTTGATATGAAATACCTCCATTATTGAAATAATATAAACCACTAGACTGACTACCAGTCCCCATCACTTTCAATTGACTCAAATCCTGATTCAAAAAATAGCATTTACTCTCATCAAAAGCAACCAAAATTTTATTATCTTTAGCAAGTTTATGAACATATATTAGAGTAATGCAATATTCTGGAATACCCAAGACATCATACAGAGTTAAAGAATTAGACAGCTTGAGATTTCTAATCTTAGAAATAAAGGCTTCTGTCCCATTAGGATGTCCCACCTTTATTTTAAGATGTGAAATATCAATAACATTGACTAATTCTTTATCAGAGTATGTCATATGTTGGTTAGCACCAGAATCAATAACGTTACTACTAATAACTGTTTTTAAATTAAGATTGTTATTAGAACAAAAAAACTTGTTAAAATTTTGATTAAAGATCTTACTATTATTAAGTACAGTACCTGCCATATTGGCCTGAACATTCTTTCCAGTTAATGAATTGCCTTTGATGAGAGAAATGAGAGTAGCTAATTGTTCATCTGTAAAACCAGAAGATGAACTAGACCCAACAGAATTGTTATTAGAAAACCTTTTATTATTATTTCCAGGTTTATTGTTATTAGCCTTTTTACTAAAGTTTTGAGGATAGCCAATTAGCTTAAAACATCTATCTTGAGTATGACCATTAAAACCACAGTGTTCACAAACAAGTCTAGAACCAGAACCAGTATTCTTCCTATTATCAGGCACCTTATTAAAATTAGCAGTAGGATTATTAGTCTGATTAATAGGTCTAGCAGATTGATTGGTCTGATTAACAATTCTAGAAGTAAAA
>LBNU01032987.1:59546-97066 GCA_014162995.1 Artemisia annua
AATAAATTAGTTGCAATTTGTTCCGTTTTCTTGAGCAGCGGTAAAGATTTCTCACGCAAATGAAATGTGACATTTTTGACAAGATCTTAAACAAACTATTTTCTAGTAAAAGAAAAAGAACTCCTCGTATTCTGTAGCATTTAATTTGAATCATTGTAGTCGTCATTCGTTTGTATAAAGTTACTTGCAACTAAAATAACTAAACATGGAGATAATTTTCCTTTTTACAAAGTTAGCTAGTAGCAAACAACAATTTAGCGGGGAAAGGAATATAATTTGATGCAATCTTAACATGGAGGAAAACTAAACCAAAATTAAGATGGAGGAAAAGGATCGATATTTGATGCAATTTTATGTGACTAGACGAGTACCCGTTCATAGCAACGGAATTTTATAGCGACAGATAGTTTATTGATAAAAAAATGTTTATAGGTTATAAACGAAAAATAATAAAAGTTTGAAGATTTGGAAATTAAACATAATGTTTTGAAACCCGATTCGACCCGGGTGGTTCAACTGGTTGAACCGTTCCGGTCGAAAAACGGGTTTCAAGCGTCCCGGGTCAACCCGGTTTGTGTTTTAATTGGTTGTATTTAATTTGGTAGATATGTTTTTAATTGGTTGTACAATGTGAATAAATCATTGTACTTTTAAGTAATGGATAATGTTTTGAAACCCGGTTCGACCCGGGTGGTTCAACCGGTTGAACCGTTCCGGTCGAAAAATGGGTCGATTTAAACTGGGTCAACTTGCTAGGTTGGGTCGAAAACGGGTCAAATTAAACTGGGTCAACCCGCCGGGTTTGAAGCGTCCCGGGTCAACCCGACTTGTGTTTGAATTGGTTATATTTAATTTGGTAGATATGCTTTAATTTAGTTGTACAGTGTGAATAAATAATTGTACTTTTAAGTATTGTGGTGTTTTAATAAGAGTATAATTACATTTCAATTTCTCTCTCATTTGACCATTGTTGAAAACTCAACATTTCACTTGAAAACTCAACATTTCACTTTTGATTATTTTTCATTTATAAGTAGTAGAGAAGAGATAACTAATATAATAATGAAAGTAAAGATTTCCATTAATCAAGGGAGACAGGATATAATCTTGAAAGTGAGATGCAAACTTCTACTTTGAGAAACGAATAAACTTTTTATTTATAATGTTAAAATAAACAATATAAGATCTCAATAATACAAGATAGACCATTCAAGTAATGAGCTTTTAGACTTCATACCCCTTTAGTTAAAGTAATTTAACACCTATCGTAACGTATTACCTTGCAATTTGCAAATATTTATTTACTTATTTTTCTATGAAATACATCGAGCCATATTATTTTAGTTATTCCGGGATATATTTAATTTTTTTTATTCCCATCAAATACTTAAAAAGAAATCAAGTGTTTACAAATAAAGAATACCTGAGATGTCTCTTTATGTTACAACAGGTGTCTACAATAAATGTTGAAGGACAAAAAGGTTGCTATGGCTAAACTATCAAGGGTAAACATTGTAATATAGTAAACTATAAATATGTTCAGTTTTCTGTAAACATAAACATAGCGCTCTCAATTTCTTAAGTTTCATTTTCATAATTCTTTTTTACTTCCTCAAACTTATTAAAGTTGGTTACTAGTTGCGTTTTTTTTAAAACTTATTTAAGGAATAAAGTTTTTTGTTTCGTTAATTTCGTGTTTCAATTCCGTGTTTCAACTTCTTAGAGAGGGAGAGAATGGAAGAGATTAATCATTTTGGTCACGAAGACCATCCATTGAAGCTCATCGACTGGGAGACGATTCGTGGTACCATGAAAGGTGATGATGAGAAGGAGAACTCAAAAGGAGTCGTTGGGTGTGATATGTGTGAGGAACCTCTATCAATTGGTGACTTTGCGTATGCTTGCATCCAATGTCGTTTTTTTCTTCATAAATCATGTTCACAACTTCCCAAAACTATCAACTTCCCTTCTTTATATGAGCATACTCTAAAATTAGATATGCCAAAACAAATAGCTTCCCGTTTTTTTGTTTGTTATGTTTGTAGTCAAAAAATAAAAAAAGGGTTCGCTTATCTTTCTCTTGCGAAAGCTACTACAAAATTTAATTGTTGCAGTCATTGTTTTTTTGCTGAGTTTGCTTGTAAGGCAGAAGATGATTCTATAAAGGAGGAGGCATCCATCAAGTTTCAGCATATACGCCACCCACAACACACTTTAACCCTCCAGTCAAGACCTGCTTCATTCCGCTGTGATGCTTGCAAAACTGAAGAAAAAGGCTTGTTCTATTTATGTGATGGTTGTGACTTTTGGATCCACAAGAGTTGTGCTTCCTTAGCCCCTACCATCGATTTACCATATCATCACCATAAACACCCACTTGTTCTCGTCTACTCGCTACCAGAAAAATTCTTTAAATACCCGTATTATTGCAAATTTTGCAAAAAGTATATTCGAAAGAATGAATGGTTATATCATTGTGGAAACTGTAGATATTTTGCCCATATCAAATGTGCCTTAAATGCACAGCAACAACCTTATACTCCACGGTAAATTAACTATATCTCATTTTAATTGTGTGTGTTTGTGATAAATTCTCTTCTAAAAATAGTACGTACATGGTTTCAGAGATGATCCGAGCACTTCGGCAGCTAGTGACGACGCACACAGTTTGTTGCATTTTCCGATGTTAGAGGCATTTACAGATCCACTGAAACTACTGCATTCTGAAATCGTAGCTCAAGATGATAAGGAAACAGCTGAGATTAATCATTGGAGTCATCCTGATCATCCATTGGTCCTAAATGTTGAAGATCCACAAGGTAACAACATGATGCCCGACATCAACTCTGGTGATCCAATAAAGATATGTTATGCATGTGTGCGGCCCCTATCCTTCCCATATTATAGCTGCAAAGAGGATGGATGTTCTGTATCCCGTGATCTCCACAAATATTGTGCCCACTTACCCCGAACATTACAACATCAAGTTCACCCAGACCATACCCTTGAGTTGGTAGACACATGGGAAGATGAGGAATTCTATAGATGCATTGGTTGTTTCAGCTGGGGCAACACGTTTGTGTACAAATGCAAAATGAATTGCAAGTTCTGCCTTTGTGTAAATTGTACATTTTTACCCATAACCATCAAACACGAATCCCACAACCATCCTTTTACCCAACTTATTGACCCCGAAGGTGTCTGCAATGCATGTGAAAAGTGGTCTGATGGCATAAGCTATGCTTGCAAAGATTGTGATTTCATACTAGGCATGGAATGTGCAATGTGGGCGCCAAAGTCCCTTGCTCACAGGTATTGCAAGGGACATGAAATCCCATTGACGTATCCGCCGGTCGATGATCATCCACAAGATTTCTATTGTGATATTTGTGAGGAGGAAATGGACCCCAAGTTATGGCTCTATCATTGTCACAATCACAAATCCAGAAGTTCTTTTCACCTTGGTTGCATTAGTCGAAAAGATTTCTATGCAAACACATGGTTTAAGGGCACGAGAACTCGGTCGTATCATAAACATCCATTAACATTTGTACGAAGAAAGAAAACACCAAAGTATGTGTGTTCAGTTTGTAATCAAGATATTAATGGTCGTTTGGTACTTGAATGTCGGGCTAAAACATGTAATTTCAATATTTGCTATCATTGTGATTGGCATAAGAAATGGTGATTTTAGAGGAAGTAAGAAGTTGAAGGGTTGTGGGATTGTTTCAATAAATTGTTTCTTTCTCTTATTCTTAGTTGGTAGTTGTTTTAGTTTTATATTTCCATCTACATGAGTATATGATTTGAAGGATGCAGATTATATGTGTGTTTGATAATTTGTCTCAACATTTTTTTTTTTTTTTTTTTTTTNAAGTGGTGAAGTTATAGTATCACAAATAAACCAACTCATACAAAGCAATATTAGGACATGCCCTTAACAGACTTAAAAAGCCAGAAGCAGAACATACAAGAGAAACCAAGCTAAATGCAACAGTTTCTATTCAGATCACCATTCATCTAGACTAGTAAAAGCAATAGTGATAGCAATTACTAGCTCTAGGCATCCATGAAGAAACCCCAACCTTTGACTACATTTCCATCATACAAAACCTTACGTTTGCTCACACCCAGAGCAACAGAGGCTGTTATATGAGCCTATTATGAGGCATCATCAAAGTTGGGTAAAACTTCAGTTCCATTGGGTATCCATACATCAAGCTACATTTCCATAATAATAGCACTTAAATGCATACAGTCAATGCAGTTTCAACCTCACATGACGGTGTACATAAAAATACTACATATGACACAAGGATACTCCCCACCATGACTACATTTCCCATTAAATAATCCATAAGCTCTCACAATCATCAGCCTGAGACTATAAGGACTGCAACAGGCATCATCATGGCTGGCACCACCAAACTTACCCACTTTTGCAGGAAACTACGTTATGGCCTTACTAACTCAAACCAAAAAATCAACATCCAAGTTGAAATGCAGCTTCATCCTCACATGAAAAGCAGAATGTTATGTTTTTAGAGAAAGCTTTCAGACCAAGATATTATCTGCATAACCATCCCTTAATGCCACTTCAAATACCAACAACATAATCCAAACACTCCTTTATTACCATAAACAGCTACTGTTCCATTAGCATTATCTCTTTTCCAAGTAATAGGTTCTTCACCTCTTCATTCACAGACTATTTACATGATCCATATTAGTCTGCATCAGCACTGTTCCATTGGTTTTAACAGGCAATTCCATGTAAGTCACGGAATAACTCATTCCTTCCAATCCTCAATACTCAATTCAACCTTCTTATCAGTATTCAAGATCACTTGCCAAGTAGAAGCCACTTTGCTGACTTGAACTGTCTTCTTTACTCTTAAGCTTACTAACTTGAATCTGATTGTGTCCATAATTCCACTTAGTACTTCCTTCCAGCTTCTCTTCTCATTAGTAAACACCCTTTTATTTCTTTCATCCCAACAATCATTCAACCTTTCCTGCATCATTTTCTTTTTCATTTCTGTCCATATGTTAGCAGAGAATGAGCACTCAGAGAATAGGTACCTTACTGAATCATTGCATCCATTACATAAAGGACAAGCAACACTCTTCCCAGGGTCCCATCTTAGAATTCTATCTTGTGTGGATAGCCTTCCAAAATAAGATTATAAATTTCATGTATGACAAAATGTTGGACCAGTAATGTCTTTTATGCCAAAGTCATATGTATATACGTATTAGTGTAAATAGTTTAAGTTAAGCCCGTTAGTTTTCTGGTTTGGGCCAAGTGCCAGCAAACCCATTAGATAGTAATATGACATTTATAGTTTAGGGTTGCAACGGTTATTATGAATCGGTATGTCTCTTGAAGACACCGTTTCATCTTGTATATATAGGGATAGATTTCTGTAATCAAAAGTTAACCCCATTCAATTTATATATCAGTTTATAAGGGTTCACCCATCTTCTGTGTTTCCATGTCGTTAATTCTTGAATGATGATTGATACAAGCATGATGTTGTTTGATAAGAATTCGATCCTGGAAGATGCAAGACCTGTGCAACATTGGTACCAGAGCCAAGGAATCAAACAACGATCGAATCATGTTACAAATTATCAATCAAGAATTAAACCTGCGTTTTTAACATCACAAAAGAAAGAGGGCAGCCAAGGAAGAATAGAGAGGCGGTTAATCATCCAGACCAGTGGTTAACCAGAGAAGAAATCAACCAGAGTCTCAAAAGAGAAAGAAAGAGACACGAAGGGCTGTCTCAAGAGAAGAGAAGAAGACGAAGCAGTCTCAGGAGAAGGGGACAAAGAGAGAACGAAAGAGACATGGCTGATTTAAGAAGGTTATTTTGTGATTATGAGTTGGAGATTTTTTGCAGTTTCAGTTTTCTATTGTGCTAACCCCACCATGACGGCGTTAACCCGCTTAAAATCGTGATCATTTGAGAATCATGAGAAGTCAGGCCGAAAATTGAAATCAAGATGGCGGCACTAACCCTGCTGGAATTTGGTTCAACTAGAAACCCAAAAACCATGAAGAGATCAACACCAAGGAAAGGAGAAGCAAGGAACAAGAAGTTTCGCATCAAGACATTAGGGGGGAACTGTTGGACTAGTAATGTCTTTTATGCCAAAGTCATATGTATATACGTATTAGAGTAAATAGTTTAAGTTAAGCCCGTTAGTTTTCTGGTTTGGGCCAAGTGCCAGCAAACCCATTAGATAGTGTTGGGTTACTTCAGTACCCAAGTCTCATTAGACAAAGATTTGAACACAAATTATGCTAAGTGTTGGAAAACCTTAAACGACTTCAAGTCACTGAGTGAACAGTTGCTCAGTGAGTCACCTTTAGGATGCAAAGGACGAGTCTAAAAAGAAAGCCTCTCCACTCAGTGAGGCGGTTCTCAGTGAGTGGCACCTTAGCCAAAGAAGAAGGTGATGGGCTCAGTGAGTGATGACAATAGCTCACTGAACCCCAAGACTCCTCAAAAACTAAAGAAGTATGATTTAAAGACTGAAGAATGAAGGCCTAAGGACTGAAGATTAGGCGGGATGGAGCAGGAAAGTTTTGAAGAGATAAGACGTGGTCCTTATCACCTGAAGTCAAACTTTCCCTGAAAGGCAAAATGTCAGGGACAGTGTCATACTGTTTCTTTTGCCCAAAATAGCCTAATGTAACAGAGACAAAATATGTAAGTATTTTGTCTCTATTAGCTTAGGTCATCATTTGTCTTTATCATAAAGGTTGTAAAATACTTGTGTATAAATAGGTAACATAAGAGAGGAGTAAAAGTTGACAAGTTTGTGCAATTAATGCTTAGACATTCACAAACAACTTTTACTCCTCCAAAGAACAACCTAGTCCCTGAGATAGCTCAATAGGACCTTTAGTTGTCACTATAGCTTTGCTTGAGTTTAGTGAGGAGTCATACCATACTTGTCATTTCAATCCCAAGTGTTGTTCCGCAAACACTTGGGTATAATTCTTTGATTGATTTCTAATAAGAATTAAACGTTGAAAAATTACTGTGTCTCTTTACTTTACGTTTTATTCAAATATCTTTCAAAGTATTTCATATCATTATCTTAGCATGGTGCACGTTTAGACTATCTCTATAGTTAGTTTATCCGTGTAAACGGGACCAACAGATAGTAATATGACAGTTATAGTTTAGGGTTGCAACGGTTATTATGAATCGGTATGTCTCTTGAAGACACCGTTTCATCTTGTATATATAGGGATAGATTTCTGTAATCAAAAGTTAACCCCATTCAATTTATATATCAGTTTATAAGGGTTCACCCATCTTCTGTGTTTCCATGTCGTTAATTCTTGAATGATGATTGATACAAGCATGATGTTGTTTGATAAGAATTCGATCCTGGAAGATGCAAGACCTGTGCAACACCAGATATATTAACTTTCATATGAAGAAAATAATCTTGCTGAAACAGAATATATTACTTTCATTTTATATATAGGTGCGCCGGTTGTTACAGGTATGGCAACAAATTTGCACTTAAAGGGTTAAAGGTGCATTTGTTAGGATATATATGTTGGGTACTAATGGAATAGGTGGCGCCAATAGGCCTTCTTTGTTTTTCACTGATATAAGGAGCAACTGGTTTCAGAATGCTATCAACACAAGCCAAAAATTAGTTGATGGTGAAATTGAGGATTATCGGGGATCCAAAATTCAAACCAACGGGGTTTATTTCCAGGTCTAAGTATACCCTTTGATTGACATATCAAATACAATGAAAGCACAGATAAACCGGTAAAGCTATGTGAACTGTCAGAATAACTCCTCTGCTTATTTAATCCAGTATTTGAACCCATCTTATTATAAAACCAGCACTTGAGAATCAAGTGAGCTGGATCCACTCGCTTGTTCCCCGATGCATCGATTCATTAAAGTAGGGTCAGGGTTCTTGTTGCTGAAACAAATCCAAATTTTGATGATAATGACAATTTTAACGTCTGTTATATTTGAATCTGCTTAAGAAGAGTTTATGAAAATAGTTAGATAACTAAAATATGTTTGGGTATAGGTAGCTAAACCAATCTTTAACTGAAATATGTGGGTTCACGTAGCTAAAATTTTAACATGTTTTTGAATGATGAATTGCCTTAACCAATCTTTAAATATCTTCAGTGGGTGCGTGGTTCAATTCTTAACTAAAATATGTGGGCTCAGCTTTGCTAAATTTGAAGACATTTTCCAATAAAACATCAAGTCAGCCCCATCTCGTATATATCACTTAGTAGAGATATATTTAGTGAACAGAATGGAAGAGATAATCACTTTAGCCGCAATGGTAATTGAAAGTGAAAGCTGGGAGACCGTCATTGGTGTAGCTGATGATAATGATAATAATGAGAAGAACCGATATTAGTATCACGCGGTGCCTCAGCATACGGCTGTGTCCCGTGTTGTTACTATCTGTAGAAAAACTTAAACAAATCAAGATTAAGATGAATTTATTACCCAGAAAACAAGTTACAATCTAAACTGTTCTCAAACAGTAACACAACTATGAATACAACTGATACTTGATCTCAATCAAGTATAATATCAACTAGTAAACTGAGCAATATGATCAAGATGATCAAAGAACAACTTAGGGTTACAAGAGAGTAGAGAGCTTTTTTGAGAGAGATTGAATTAGATCTGGAAGAAGTTATGAGACGAGTTTTGTCCTTTTTCTTTATATAGTCAGGTCACCGACATAACTTTCATCTTGCCACTTTCAGTCCTTAATCTTCTCAACTTCTTTCATAAGCATTCCAAACTTGCAAACTAGTATAACCTGAAAATATAAATTGACACAATAAGTCCCTGTAATATTTCCAGGCTAAGATTATATTTTAACCCCCTTTGATCTCAGCCTGGAAGATACGAATCATGCCAGTTTTTTTTAACCAAATTTTTAGTTTGTAATATATAACCCTTTAGTAGGATCTATCTGCATTTGATTTTGCGATCCATTTTTACAGTTTTACTACAGCACATTTAAGGATTTTTTCTACTTAACAAAAATGTATCATCTCAAGATGTTTAGTTTCTTTCATGAAGACAGGGTGTAGACTGGCAATTTTAATTGCAGATCTGCTTGTCACAACTGAACGTGGAACAAGGGAAGGATAAATTTTTCTCCTGCTCTCTCTCCTCCTCTAAAATCTTAAGATCCATATCACCCTTCCTAGTTTTCTGGAAGCAAGAGCTCTATACTCTGTTCAGTGATGATTTAGGGCGTAGAAATCTGTTTTTTGCTTTTTCATGAAAAGATTTATTCTAAAAAACACAAATAACCAAGTAACAGATCTCACTGGTAACACAATTTAGCCCGTCTTGCATCAGAATACAGCAGTTAAAGTCATACCTGGGCTTTTAGCCTCTATTGATACCATACTGGAGATCCTTAAGTATCTCACACAAGCTCATATCTTTAAAAGCATCCTGGATGCGGACTTAAGAGGACAATGCAGTAAATTGACTTAGACAATGAACCGCATAGATATATCAGGTCTAGTATTAGTCAAGTAAATCAATTTTCCCATAAGTTTCTGATAATCAGTAATGTTATCAAGAACAGGATCACTATCAGAAGCCTCATTAGTTAATACAAGCTTAGACTGTAATGGTGTTTTAGCAGGCTTACAAGCAAGCATACCATACTCGGATAACAAATCAAGACAATATTTTCTTTGATTTAGACAAATACCTTCATCAATATCATTTACCTCAATACCAAGAAAATATTTAAGTTTTCCTAAGTCTTTAATCATAAACTTAGTTTTCAGATATGCTTTAAACTTCTCAATATCATCAATACTGTTACCAGTGATGATAATATCATCAACATAAACAAGTAAAGCAAGAAAAACACCATTATCAGACTTAGTGAACAAAGAATAATCTGATTTACTTTGACTAAAACCATTTTCAATAAGAGCAGCTGTTAATTTAGCATTCCATTGTCTAGGAGCTTGTTTCAAACCATATAAAGATTTCTTAAGTCTACAAACTCTTGTATCATCCTTAGAAAAATAACCCTCAGGTAATTTCATGTAAACAGTTTCTTCTAAGTCACCATATAAGAAAGCATTATTAATATCCAGTTGAAACAGAGGCCAATTATTTTGCACAGCAATAACAAGCAAACATCTTATAGTGACCATCTTAACAACAGGCGAAAAAGTTTCCTCAAAATCAACACCCTCTTTTTGACTATATCCTTTAACAACAAGTCTAGCTTTGTATCTTTCTATCTCTCCATTAGACTTAAACTTAATTTTCCAAACCCATTTATTACCTATAGCAATTCTACCAGGAGGTAATTCAGTGATTTCATAAGTATCATTCTTATTTAAAGCCTCCATTTCATCATTCATTGCATCAACCCAATAAGGATATTTTTTAGCTTCTGAAAAAGACTTTGGTTCACTGTTTTTATTGAGTTGGGTGGTAAAACAAAGATTTTCAGACTTGAGTTTAGAATAGTTAACATATTTTTCAAGACCATATTTAACCTTAGAATCTACAATGAAATCATTATAATTCTTAGGAAAAACTGAAGTTCTAGAAGACCTTCTCAAAGATGGACTATCCTGAGATGTAATGTTTGGATGTTGATCCAAACTACCCTCAGAAATATTTTGATTTTCTTCAAGTGTGGCAACCAACTCATCCTCTTTGGCAACAATGTTTTCACTGTTTAGAGCATCATCCTCATTATGTATTGAGGAATCCACAGTGTTTACATTATTACCAGGAAGAGGAGAGCAGCAACCTTCACTTTGTGATTGATCATCACTATTCAGGCTACTCTCATCATCATTGGGTATCTCAGGATATTCTAAATCAAAAAAGTTTAAATGGTTTAAGTCTTGAAAAACATTTTCAGAAGTAGAATCTGTTTTATCAGTTTTAAGTTCCTTAAAAGGAAATACATTTTCATAGAATTGAACATCCCTAGAAAATATAAATTGATGCTTATCAAGACTATATAACCTATATCCTTTTTTAACATTAGGATATCCAATCATAACACATTTCTCAGATCTGCTACTCATTTTATCAGAATTATTCAACACAGCAGCAAAACATAAGCAACCAAACACTCTCAAGTGATCAAGATTAGGTTTCTTATTATAAACCAATTCATAAGGAGATTTGCCATTAAGCACAGAAGATGGTAGTCTGTTAATAAGATAAACAGCAGTTATAATGCATTCAGACCACATTTTTAAAGGAATTCCCCCCTGAAACAGAAGGGATCTAGCAACATTTAAAAGATGCCTATGTTTCCTCTCAGCAATACCATTTTGTTGTGGAGTATAAGCACAAGAAGTCTGATGAGTTATCCCTTTATCAGTACAAAGTTTGTTAACAGTTTGATTTATGAATTCAGTCCCATTATCACTTCTAAAACTCTTAATTCTTTTATTAAACTGAGTTTCAATCAAATTGTAAAAAACATTTATATAATGAGGAACTTCATCCTTAGTTTTAACAAGATAAACCCATACAGCTCTAGTATAATCATCCACAATAGTCAAAAAATATTTACAACCTTCAGAACTAGGAATCCTATAAGGCCCCCACAAATCTAAATGCACAAGATCACCTAAAGCACTAGTGAGATGATCACTTAATGGAAAAGGTTCTCTTGTTTGTTTTGCTCTTTGACAGACTTCACAAAAAATAGGTTTTTGTTTAGAGTCAAAACTCAAAGTATTTTTTAAAACATTTAAGACTGGTTCTGCAGGGTGACCAAGCCTGCAGTGCCAATCATGCTGAGATAAACAAGTCTTAACACTTGTACTCATAAAAAAAGATGGAATACCTTGATCATTGAAATAGTATAATCCACCACACTGATTACCAGTCCCCAGAACTCTTAGCTGATTCAAATCCTGAATAAGAAAATAACATTTACTCTCATCAAAAGCAACTAAAACCTTGTTATCTTTAGCAAGCTTATGAACAGAAATCAAAGTGATACAATATTCTGGAATAACTAACACATCAAACAAAGTTAAAGAATTAGATAATTTGAGATTTCCAATCTTAGAAATAAAGGCTTCAGTCCCATTGGGATGTCCAACCTTTATTTTAAGATGTGAAATATCAATAACATTAGTCAATTCTTTATCTGAGTATGTCATGTGTTGATTAGCACCAGAATCAATCACTTTGCTACTAAAAATCATTTTTGAATGAATTTATTTGTAGAACAAAAAAATTTATTAAAGTTTTGATTAAAAACTTTGTTGTTATTAAACACAGTACCTGCCATATTGGCCTGCACATTCTTTCCAGTTATAGAGTTGTCCTTAATGAGAGAAATGAGAGTAGATAACTGTTCATCTGTAAAACCAGAAGAACTAGAACCAACAGAATTGTTGTTTGAAAACCTTTTATTGTTTTGAGGTCTATTATTGTTAGCCTTTTTTCCAAAATTTGGAGGATAACCAATCAATTTAAAACATCTATCTTGAGTATGACCATTAAAACCACTAACCAGAACCAGTGTTCCTCCTATTATCAGCAACCTTATTAAAATTAGCATTCACATTATTAGTCTGATTAACAGGTTTATTACTAGTCTGATTAACCACTCTAGAAGAAAAAGCAGAGTTATGAGCTCTACTATTGCTTCCAGCAACAACATTCATATGTGATTCTTCACTACTAATGATAGCATAAGCACCCTTAACATCAGGTAATGGATCTCTAGATAAAATATTACTTCTTATCTGCATATAAGTATCATCTAAGCCCATTAAGAATTGCATTAGTTTCATAAGTTGATTATGCCTTTTAAAATCATCAGCAGCATGACAAGTACACCTAGGTAATTGAACCATAGCATCAAACTGTTTCCAAAGAGTACTTAATTTGTTAAAGTACTCAGCAATAGTAGTTCCATTTTGAGTCAGAGAATGTATTTTATGATGCAAGTTAAATGTTACAGACCCATCAACTCTATCAAAAGTTTCTTNTAATAGTTCTAGAAGTTAAAGCAGAATTATGAGTTCTACTAGAACTTCCTGACACAATGTTCCTATGAGACTCCTCACTACTAATGATAGCATAAGCACCCTTAACATCAGGTAATGGATCATCAGCAGCATGACAAGTACACCTAGGTAATTGAACCATAACATCAAACTGTTTCCAAAGAGTACTTAATTTGTTAAAGTACTCAGCAATAGTAGTCCCATTTTGAGTCAGAGAATGTATTTTATGATGCAAATTGAATGTCACAGACCCATCAACCATATCAAAAGTTTCCTTTAACTCATTCCAAACATCACAAGCCCTTTTAGAAAAAATTTGCCCAAGAAACAATTCTTCTGAAATAGAGTTAAGTATCCATCCTAAAACAACAGCATTTACCTTGTCCCATTGTCTACCCAAAACTTCATCTGTGTTTGATCTTCTACAAGTACCATCAATAAAACCAGTTTTATTCTTACCCTCAAGGGCTAAAACCATTGCACAAGACCAAACATTATAATTTTCAGTTCCTTTAAGTTTTATTGAGACAACAGTCAATGAAGCAGAATCATTAGGGTGTAAATGTAAAGGATGACTTAAATCCAATTTACTTATTAATGTCACAGGTTCAACAGGGTCAAATTCATCATCAGTATAACCATGAACAGACATATTGAAACAATTAACAAAAAATAAAGCACACAAAAAAATCAATAAGGTAGTTCCCAGGCTTCCTTGCCACTCAAGGTGGTAGGTCAAGGGCAGAGCACAACAAGAACAATAATAAAAAATTCAGGTTTTTGTTTAGAATCAAAACTCAAAGTATTTTTTAAAACATTTAAGACTGGATCTGCAGGGTGACCAAGTCTGCAGTGCCAATCATGCTGAGATAAACAAGTCTTAACACTTGTACTCATAAAACACGATGGAATACCTTGATCATTGAAATAGTATAATCCACCACACTGATTACCAGTCCCCAGAACTCTTAGCTGATTCAAATCCTGATTAAGAAAATAACATTTACTCTCATCAAAGGCAACTAAAACCTTGTTATCTTTAGCAAGCTTATGAACAGAAATCAAAGTGATACAATATTCTGGAATAACTAACACATCAAACAAAGTTAAAGAATTAGATAATTTGAGATTTCCAATCTTAGAAATAAAGGCTTCAGTCCCATTGGGATGTCCAACCTTTATTTTAAGATGTGAAATATCAATAACATTAATCAATTCTTTATCTGAGTATGTCATGTGTTGATTAGCACCAGAATCAATCACTTTGCTACTAAAAATCATTTTTGAATGAATTTTATTTGTAGAACAAAAAAATTTATTAAAGTTTTGATTAAAAACTTTGCTGTTATTAAACACAGTACCTGCCATATTGGTCTGCACATTCTTTCCAGTTATAGAGTTGTCCTTAATGAGAGAAATGAGAGTAGATAACTGTTCATCTGTAAAACCAGAAGAACTAGAACCAACAGAATTGTTGTTTGAAAACCTTTTATTGTTTTGAGGTCTATTATTGTTAGCCTTTTTTCCAAAATTTGGAGGATAACCAATCAATTTAAAACATCTATCTTGAGTATGACCATTAAAACCACAGTGTTCACAAACAAGATTAGAACCAGAACCAGTGTTCCTCCTATTATCAGCAACCTTATTAAAATTAGCATTCACATTATTAGTCTGATTAACAGGTTTATTACTAGTCTGATTAACCACTCTAGAAGAAAAAGCAGAGTTATGAGCTCTACTATTACTTCCAGCAACAACATTCATATGTGATTCTTCACTACTAATGATAACATAAGCACCCTTAACATCAGGTAATGGATCTCTAGATAAAATATTACTTCTTATCTGCATATAAGTATCATCTAAGCCCATTAAGAATTGCATTAGTTTCATAAGTTGATTATGCTTTTTAAAATCATCAGCAGCATGACAAGTACACCTAGGTAATTGAACCATAGCATCAAACTGTTTCCAAAGAGTACTNGTTCTTGAATTCTACCCAGCTTGGAGGTAACTTTTCAATGATAGCAGCAACTTGAAAAGTTTCACTCAAAGTCATTCCTTCAGCATGAATGTCGTGTAGCAAAATCTGCAGATCTTGAACCTGAGTCATCACGTTCTTTGAATCATCCATCTTGTAATCCAAAAAACGAGCTACCACGAACTTCTTTGTACCAGCATCCTCAGTTTTGTACTTGCGCTCCAATGACTCCCATAATTCTTTGGCAGTCTTGGTCTTGCAGTACACGTTGTACAAAGAGTCAACCAAACCATTCAGAACATAGTTGTGACACAAAAAGTCTGAATGTTTCCATGCTTCCAAGGCTTGAACAGCCTGTTGATTAGAGGATTGACCTTCAGCAGGAGGTTCCACTTGAGGTGGATTCTCTTTTAAGAACCGCTCAAGGTTCAAAGTAGTGAGATAGAAGAACATCTTCTGTTGCCACCTCTTAAAATTCTGCCCATTGAATTTCTCTGGTTTCTCAGCATGATTAACAACTGTGTTGGTAACTGGCGCACCAGAAACATTGACAGTAGTAGCCACGGGAGGGGTAGTAGTGTTTGTCATCCTGAAAATTCAAACACAAACAGTTAAACAAACTGTTGTAAATCGGTATCTTCCTGTACCAGATCTGACTCAATGAAACTCTATCTTGGTTTCGATAAATCAGTAAACAGAAACTCAATCTTGGTTTTTATATAAACTGATAAGAATAACTGCTTAAAAGACGTTAAAGATCTGTAATCCAAATCTGTAAATTAAAATCTATTTTAATTAAAACTGATTTCCAAAGAAACTCAACAAGGTTTCAACAGAAAACAGTTTATAAAATCTGTTAATAATTAATCCGATTTTAACAAAGTGTTTAATTCGGTTAAACCGAATCTGTTTTAAGACTGTAGGAAACGGTGTACACTTTTATTAATAAATCAGATTACAAGAATAATAATAAAATTAACAGAAACCAAAAACAGAAAATAAATAAAGATAGAATGGAGTAGAAGTAGAAGACAGACTCTAATAACGATTAAACAAAAGAAAGCAGCAAAGGTAGGAACGAGGCTCGTGTAAACACGATTTCCTTAAAACAGATTCACCGTCTGTTTCTCAGGGTACAACGTTCAAAGCTGTTGTACAGCCGGACTTGACTTACTTGCCTGAAAGATCACAGAAAGCTCTGAATGTTTCTGATCGAAGCTTGCTGGAAATCGGATACAATGGAGCTGCGTTCTTTTCTGTATATAAACCGAATGAGTTACAGCTTTATTTATACTAAAACGTTATCTTGTTCTCCAAGATTAAATAAAGACTATAATTAAACAAATCTGTTATGTTAAAACACGATTTGCATATATTTTATTTACATAACAATATATTCTGTAAACTTTGTCCACAAGTTTGAAATCTATTCTAAAAATAGATTTACAGAAGATACGCACGTATGCGAGATTTCGGAGCTGCATTCGTGTCCGCAGGTCGCGCGGGCTCGCATGAGTTCAGAAGCTTCGAACTCATTTTGGCCCAGAAATCCCACATTGTGCACCCCCCCCGCGCGCGCGCACGTAGGTGTGGGAGTAAAACCCAACTAAAAGAATTTGATAGCAGATACCAAGATTCCCTTATAAACAAGAATTCACTTCATGTTTTGGGCGATGTGGGATGCAACATTTTTCCTATATATTGTGTTTCACGTGTCCCACTTTGAGACACGATTTCTCATTCATCTTAGCTCCATTTTGGACATATTTTAGCTCGTTGTGAAGCCCTCTTGGAGGAGAACAAAACGCCCCCAAGAAACATAAATATATGTAACATATACATACATTAAATTATGTCCAAAGTTTGCAAAAAACCACTTTGCAAACTTATTTTTCCAACAAGATTTGCTTCTTTCCTTGTTGATGCTTGTCATGTTAAGAATGAAGACTTGTTTTACCAATGTGAGAGTTGTGATGCTTGGGTTCACAAGACATGTTTATCCTTGGATATTAACTTGTTTTACCAATTAATAGTTTTTATTTTGTTATTCACTCTTTTTTTTTTTTAGATAAATACAGTTATTTGGCCTCTTTTATATGAGTATATATTACTAGCAATTAGCGCTCTGAAACATGTCGTTAAGATCATAAGAATATAAATTTTGTGTGAGAAACTATTAATTAATTATACAATTATAATGTGAAAGACTATAAATGTTGTTGAAACAAAATCTTTTGTTACTAAAGCTATGTCTATCGAATCCAAATTTGTATGTTAACTCGAAAGTGTTTGGCCCAACCATGACTTGTGTCCAAAGCATATGATATTCTTATGGGTTTTGCTTTAACTTTATGAAATGAAAGTACAGAACTGACGAACTAATAAAAACTTCATATATCTTCTTTTTTCTTGTAAATATTACCTAGTATTTTTTCCCTTTGTATGAACAAAAACAACTATATCGATCATGAAAACCGGGGTTTCGAAATCACGTTCAAATGGGTTCAAAATTCAGTCTACAAGGCTCAGCAGAGAGGCCCATTAACTGATTATTATTATTATTGGTCTACAATCATTCAACCCAAACAAACAAAATCTTTCTCATTTAAAGATTGTCGAGATGTGATGTTATGAACAACAAGAAGTTTATCCGCAAGGGACAAGGTTGGATTAGGAGTTAGACCATCAAATTTTAGGAACCCAGTTGGGAATTTCCGGTCATTATTGTAGTTTAGGATGGAAAAGGGATCGGTTAATGGTGGGAAGTAATACACGACTGAAAAAGAAAACCAGGGACGACTAAGTTAGGGATCGGGTAATGTAGAATATTTAAGAGAGTATTGATTGTCATACCATATTGAAATGACTAGAATGGTTTGGATATACAATATATAATGATAGAATGGGCTAGACCTATATCAATAACAATACAATGAGCCAAGATAAATAATACTAAATCATTAACAATAATAATCCAGTAACAGCGACATGTGTTGATGAATGGCCTCAACCAAACTTTGAACATCTTCAAGTTCAAAGAACAAATTCTTCCGTTCAACAGTGTTAGTATTGCTTAAAGTATTTGTTTTGCTTCGGCGCCAACAGGTGGTGGCTGATTTCATTTTAACTGAAAAATGTTGGTGCAAGTTGCTACATTATAAGACATATGGTTTCATGTGTTTATGGACATTCTCATGTTAACCTTGACGAAAAATTCTATTCATCACTCCGAGACTTGATTCTCTATCTCTTCTTTGTTTTATTTCAAAAAACAGAGTTGAAGATCATCAAAAAGATTGAATGAATAAAAATACCATTCATCAACATACGTACTTGAGTAACCATAAATGTACTACGGATAATACTACAAGCACCAAAACATATAAATAAATTAGTTGCAATTTGTTCCGTTTTCTTGTGCAGCAGTGAAGATTTATAATGCAATATACCTTAGAGTAACTCATTAAATCAAATGACAGCAGAGGGGCCTCAAAGAGTGTGCAAGTTGTGCCGTCGCACCGGACCTCCATTTAGAAAGAGCCACATTTTTCTTAGTTTAGTATACCATTCATCAACATACGTACTCGAATAGCCATAAATGTACGACAAACCCTACAAGCACCAAAACATTAAAATAAATTAGTTGCAATTTGTTCCGTTTTCTTGAGCAGCGGTGAAGATTTCTCACGCAAATGAAATGGGACATTTTTGACAAGATCTTAAACAAACTATTTTCTAGTAAAAGAAAAAGAACTCCTCCTATTCTGTAGCATTTAATTTGAATCATTGTAGTCGTCATTGTTTGTATAAAGTTACTTGCAACTAAAATAACTAAACATGGAGATAATTTTTCGTTTGTATAAAGCTAGTAGCAAAAAACAATTTAGTGGGGAAAGGAATATAATTTGATGCTCTTAACATGGAGGAAAACTAAACCAAAATTAAGATGGAGGAAAAGGACTGAATTTTATGTGATAATATAATAATGAAAGTAAAGATTTCCCATCAATTAAGGAAGACACGATATATATTATACTGAAAGTAAGATGCAAACTTCTACCTTGAGAAACGAATAAACTTTTTATAAGAAACATTTCTTTATAATGTTAAAATAAACAATATAAGTTCTCAATAATACCAGATAGACCATTCAAGTAATGAGCTTTTATACTTCATAACCCTTTAGTTAAAGTAATTTAACACCTATCGTAACGTGTTACCTTGCAATTTGCAAATATTTATTTACTTATTTTTCTATGAAGTATATCGAGCCAAAACTGATTCTCTTAGATAATGATCAGTGTTTGATTAAGTTTTATCTTTAATTTGGCCCATATTATTCAGTTATTACGGGATAGATTTAATTTTTTTATTCAATCAAATACTTAAAAGGAAATCAAGTGTTTACAAATAAAGAATACCTGAGATGTTTTATGTTACAACAGGTGTCTACAGCAAATGTTGAAGGACAAAAAGGTTGCTATGGCTAAACTATCAAGGGTGAACATTGTAACATAGTAAACTATAAATACGCACGTTCATTTTTTGTTAACACAAACATAGCGCTCTCAATTTCTTAAGTTTCATTTTCATAATTCTTTTTTGCTTCCTCAAACTGATTAAAGTTGGTTGCTAATTGCGTATTTTTTTAAACTTATTTAAGGAATAAAGTTTTTTGTTTTGTTAATTTCGTGTTTCAATTCCGAGTTTCAATTTTTCAGAGAGGGAGAGAATGGAAGAGATTAATCATTTCGGTCACGAAGACCATCCATTGAAGCTCATCGACTGGGAGACGATTCGTGGTACCATGAAGGGCGATGATGATGGCCAGGAGAACTCAAAAGGAGTTGTTGTTGGGTGTGATATGTGCGAGGAACCACTATCAATTGGTGAACCTGCGTATGCTTGCATCCAATGTCGTTTTTTACTTCATAAATCTTGTTCACAACTTCCAGAAACTATCAACTTACCTTCTTTATATCAGCACCCTCTAAAAATGTTCATGTTGAAGAACGAGATTTTAGAATTTTGGGTTTGTGACATTTGTCGCAAAAGAATAACTAAAGGGTTCGAGTATTTCTCAGAGCATGGTCAAAGAACATTTATTGCTTGCAGTAACTGTTTTCTTCCCGAGTTTGCTCGTAAAGCAGAAGCTGATGCTATTAAAGAGGAGGCATCCATCAAATTGAAACATGAAGGACACTCACAACACACTTTAACCCTCCAGTTAAGACCCGCTTCATTCCATTGTGATGCTTGCAAAACAGAAGAAAAAGGCTTGTTCTATTTATGTGATGGTTGTGACTTCTGGATCCACAAGACCTGTGCTTCCTTAGCATCTACCATCCATCTACCAGTTTATCACCATAAACACCCACTTGTTCTCGTCTATTCACTTCCAGAAAAGTTCTATAACTTCTCATATTTTTGCAAATTTTGCAACAAATACATTCAATTGAATGAATGGTTGTATCATTGTGGAAACTGCCGATTTTTCGCCCATATCAAATGTGCCTTAAAAGCAGAAACAACTTCCACTTTAAGGTACAATTAAGTTATCTTCTTTTAATATTGTGTGTTTGTAATTATTGCTCTTCTAAATATAATATGCACATTTACGGTTTCAGAGATGATCCAAGCACTTCTGCTGCTGGTGAAGATGTAGACAATTTGCTACATTTTCCCATGTCAGAGGCATTTACAAATCCACTGAAGCTGCTGCATTCTGAAATCATAGCTCAAGATGATAAGGAAACAACTGAGATTAATCACTGGAGTCATCCTGGTCATCCATTGATCCTTAATGTTGAAGATCCACAAGGTAACAAATTGATTCCCGACATCAACTCTGGTGATCCAATAAAGGTATGTTATGCATGTGTACGACCCCTCTCCTTCCCATATTATAGCTGCAAAGAGGATGGATGTTCTGTATTCACAGATCTCCACAAATATTGTGCCCACTTACCCCGAACATTACAACATCAACTTCACCCAGACCATACCCTTGACTTAGTAGACACTGAGGAAGATGAGGAATTCTATGAATGCACCGGTTGTTTCAGCTATGGCAACACGTTTGTGTACAAATGCAAAACTAATTGCAAGTTCTGCCTATGTGTAAATTGTGCATTTTTGCCCATCACCATCAAACACGAATCCCACAACCATCCTCTTACCCAACTAATTGATCCCGAAGTTGTCTGTAATGCATGTGACATGTGGGGGGATGGCATAAGCTATGCATGCAAGGATTGTGATTTCATACTAGGCATGTATTGTGCAATGAGGTCGCCAAAGTCCCTTGCTCACAGGTATTGCAAGGGACATGAAATCCCATTGACGTATCCGCCGGTCGATGATCATCCCGAAGATTTCTATTGTGATATTTGTGAGGAGGAAATGGACCCCAAGTTCCCACTCTATCACTGTCACAATCACAAATCCAGAAGTTCTTTTCACCTTGATTGCATTAGTCGAATTGATTCTTACGCCAACGTATGGTATGGGGGCACAGAAACTCCGTCGTATCATAAACATCCATTAACATTTGTACGAAGAAAGAAAACACCAAAGTATGTGTGTTTAGTTTGTAATCAAGATATTAATGGTTACTTGGTACTTGAATGTCGGGCTAGAGTTTGTAATTTTAATATCTGCTATAGGTGTCATCGGAAAAAGATAAGGTGATATTGGAGGAAGTAAGAAATTGAAGGGTTGTGGGATTGTTTCAATAAATTGTTTCTTTCTCTTTTTATCTTACATTTTCTTTTGATTTTCAATTGGTAGTTGTTTTAGTTTGATAATTCAATCTACATGATGTATGATTTGAAGGATGCTGATTACGTGTTTGATTATTTGTCTCAAAGTTTATAGTTATTTGCTGCTTTTGAATACATATTAGTGCCCTTGAAACTTATCATTAAGATCTACCAACTATAAGATTATAAATATCATGTATGACTAAATATATTAACTTTCATATGAAGACAATAATGTTGCTAAAACAGAATAAATTACTTTCATTTTATATATAGTTGCGCCGATTGTTACAGGTATGACAACAAATTTGCACATAAATGTGCATTTGTTAGGATATATATGTTGGGTACCAATTAAGTACTAATAGGCCTTCTTTGTTTTTCACTGATATAAGGAGCATCTGGTTTCAGAATGCTATCAACACAAGCCAAAAGTTAGTTGATGGTGAAATTGAGGATTATCGTGGATCCAAATTTCAAACCAATGGGGTTTATTTCCGGGCTTAAGCATAACCTTTGATTGACATATCAAGCACAATGAACGCACAGATAAACCAGTAAAGCTATGTGAACCCATGTTATTATAAAACTGGCACTTGAGAATCACGTGAGCCGAATCTAAATGCTTCTTCCCCAATGCATCGATTCATAGATCCAACTTTTGATATTAATGATGATGTTGAATGTCTGTTATATTTGAATCTGCTTGAGAAGAGTCTAACTGAACTGCTGATAGGATGCTTCAGTAGAGCTTATTTGATCGAACAGCTGATTAGTGAATTTGTTGTTGTTTCTTGGGTAATTAACTTACAAAAATATGTTTCGGTTGTAGTAACTGAAAGCTGGGAGACTCTCGTTGGTGACCCTGATTATAAACTGTATTAGTATCGGTGGCGCCGTAGCATATGCTAATGATAACCTGTATTACTTTCTGCTTACCGCACAGAACTAACGCCCGCCCACTATCATTCACCACTTCCATCTGTTACATCCTCTTACACTACTTGTTCGAGATCATCCATTTTGGAGGTGTGACATATGTAATAATCTCTTTTTTGCACGTCTACTGAATTTCTATTGCTATGTGTATGAATTTTTTAATTCGTGTATGGATGTATTCAAGGGTTGCTTCAATTCAAGGTAAGCAAATATACTGGTAAGTCTTTTCATTTGCAAAACCAATATTGATGATTTTTTATATTTTTAATGTTAACTACTACTCCGTACTATATTAGAGTTTTATTTTGTTGTCGACTCATTCTTTTAGATAAATACAATTGTTTGGCCGCTTTTATATGAGTATATCTTAGCAGTAGGGGTGGAAACGAGCCGAGCCGAGCCCGAGCTCGCCAGAGCTCGAGCTCGGCTCGTTTATATATATAAAGCTCGAGCTCGTTTCGAGCCTTATATTTTGAGCTCGAGCTCGGCTCGTGAAAATTTTCAAAAGCTCGAGCTCGAGCTTGAGCTCGACTAATTTATATGATGTGTTAAAGAAAACAAAGTTCAAATAGAGCTCGGCTCGTTAATTACATAAGGCTCGAGCTCGTTTACTACTTTTAAGCTCGTTTATACGTATAGACAATATATATACGTATATATTTCAAGGGCTCGTTTAGGCTCGCGAGCCTACTCGAGTTTTTTGTATAGAGCTCGGGCTCGAGCTCGATTATTAAATGAGCCCAAACTTAGGCTCGAGCTCGGGCTCGAGCTCGTTTAGGCTCGGCTCGTTCGAGCTTTTTACCGATCCGATCCCGAGCTTTTCACGAGCGGCTCGGCTCGTTTCCACCCCTACTTAGCAGTTAGCACTCTGAAACTCATCATTAAGATCATAAGAATATAAATTTCGTGTGAGAAACTATCTTTTATATAATAAAGGAATTACATCATTTCGGAGTGATTTTGCAAAAACAATCTTATTGAAAAATAAATTGGTTCTTCAAAGGGTGGGGTATTGTTACGATCCCACATCGCCCAAGTATGGGATTGGGTGGTGGTTTATAATGTCTAGGTGTCCCCTCCTCCTTTGAGCTAGCTTTTTGGAGTGAGTTCTACACTTAGCTTATAAACAATTGATATCAAACTGCTTTCGTGAATTGTTCTTCCTTCTATCTCGATTCACCTGACTGTTTGGTTAACCGTATTTCATTTCTTAAGTGATTTCTGATACGGAGTATATCAAAAAAAGACACGATACAAAGGTGATATATTTTAGGGTTCTAAAATTAATCATTCAGTTCATCAAATTTTGAGGTGTTAATAGTGGTCTGTCAGTTTTAATGATATTTAGTTTTAATAAAGTTTGAACCTGTATTATTTGTACTCAATTTGTGTATAAGTGTTTAATTGTGTGCTTCTTGAATCTTTATGACCATGTGCTTTAATAAATCTCAATAAAGTTTCAATCTTGATGATGCGATGTTTAAGTTTTTACTCAATTTTGGTGAGCGGGTTTTATGATTTCGTGTTTGTTATATCTGTATGAACTTGGATATTGTTTAATTTAATAAAGTTTAAATTTTTATCTTTAGTCAAATTTATTTGTTAGAAAAGATTGGTAAAAATATGTAAGCAAGTGTGCTTTAAGCCAAGAATATATCTTTAAAATAATGCATATGTAGTTCCACTTTTGCTGTATTAAGTGTTGTAAAAAGCGACCTAGGCGGCCGCCTAGGCGGCGCCTAGGCGCTAGTCGGCCCTTCACCGCCCCGATTTGCACCAAATCGGTCAATCTAGGCGTTTTGGTCAAAAGGCGGTCAACGAACCGCCTAGGCGGGACAAATCGGCCAAATCGGCCTAGGCGGCGGGTCGGTCAACGCCGGTATAACTTCAGATCTAGGTCATTTTTTTTTTCATATTCACGCATCTTTTCTTGATTTTGTTTTAATTTGAGTAGAGAGAAGAGAGTGAAGATGAAGTGAGCACATTTCTTGTCTTGTTTTCTTAAAGTGGAACTGTGGATTGAAGAAGAGGGTGAAGAGAGAGAGAGGAAGTGCGGCTGTACAACATTTACCAGATTTCTAACCCTAATAATAATATAATGGTTTTGTTGGCTTATAAAAAAGTTAATTTTCTTGGCTCATTAAAAAGCTAATACAAGGCCCAACAAATAAATAGACCAAAACTTGTACAAAATCACACATAATTGGTAATTTTGCAACATATACAAAAGATATATATTAAAAAATAATGAAAACATTAATAAAAATATTTAAAAAATATATAAATTATGCATATTTTATACCAAATACATATAATTTTAAAAATTTTATATAGAAAAGTCCAATCCGCCTAGGCGAATTCCGCCTCGAAGGTGGTCGACCGGCCCCGCCTACGCCTAGCGAGTTTTGCAACATTGGCTGTATATAATCCTCATTAAAACATAAAATTAACACTTTGTTATTATCAGGAACGTAAGAATCCGACATTGACAGAATGGGACCGGTTTGCACATAGGGAATACCTTAGGCTTTCAATGTAGAAAGATGTTGAAGATGCATCTAATGGTAGCATAGATGCATGGGATGAATCTCTTGAGGCCCGCTTTTAATTGAGGTAATTTATGGAATTATACATTTTACATACTTTAGATGAATACATTACCTTTTTATTTGTAAGAGTGAAATACACAATTGCTTTCCATTCGTATAATCATAGGACCTATTAGTGCTATGTACCCCTTCAAAAATGTCGATGTAAGATGCTATAAACAGATGTGTTCTGTATGGAAATCCTTTGAACAATGTGATCATTATTAAAGATACTTAATACGTACAAAATTACATATCCCAACCAACTGTTTACACACATTTTAGTAAGCGTTGTCACTAATAAAATCTCATAGTAAAGTACGAATTTCGTGTTGTGTATAAAATTACAGTCATAAGTGTTGCAGCTTCCAGGCATGAAGGCAGAGCTAGACATATTAAGACAAAAGGAACGCTGCTGTATTGTAGTTAATGGGTAAACGGGATGAAGACGTACACCATTCATAAATGAATACACAAGCTTGGAGCTATCTTATGAAGTTCCTTATATACTTAAATGGCTACCTAGCTTAATCCCAAGGCCAAAGCTAATTGTATCCTATAGCCTTTGCTCCACCTACTATGATTTATGTGTCCTTAAGGTAATACACAATAAAATGTGGTGCAATCTTATTTTTATGTTTCCTAGACTCAGTAATTAGTTGATGACCACTCACATAACGCTAGGTAAACGACATGTGGTGACACACGCCAATGACATATAGACCGGCTTAATGAACATGTTTAACAAGTTTCTGTTAATGGGTAAGATTTAGACAACGTGTGTTCTGCTTGTGTGTAATCATGGTAACGAGGCACTATTTTGACGCCTCACATCTTATATGGGCTTGAAGTATAAAAGAGAGGAAAAAATCAAACTCATATGCTCTTTTCTTTTTCCTTATTTTTGGATACTGATAGTCTTCAACCATTCATGTATATTTATCTTATATTCTCACATGTATAATGATTAGATTGTAAATTTTCAAAGGTGAATTTGAAGCATATATTTAAGCAAAAGTGAACTGTGTTCACATAATGTTTAATGTAAGACTATACTTCTGTACTGTTAATAGATATATGTGGATCATCTAAGCTATTAAATGTCGACTGCTTTTTAGCTTTAATTGTGTTTTGAATTCTTTTACAGGACTGTGTCCTAATTAAGCCGAATGATTCAGGTCACGATCGAGCTGAACACCTGATCAAGATGCTAGAGGTTTTTGGTGGTATTATCGAGATAATGAATCAATGATTCCCCCCCCCCCGTCAAAATAATGAGTATTTGAACCACAATTCCATTTTAATTGAGTTACAACCTGTAAGCATACTATTACTTTGCAGGCTGACTTCGAAGAAGCCAAAACACAAGAAAAAGGAAAAGTGCAATCTGCTTACAAGAGTTGGAAGTTCGATTTAACGAAACTAAGGAGTTTCTTATGAAATACTCTATATATAATACTCTTTATAAAATACTCTTTATTTGCATGATCGCTGCAAAGGAAGTACCATGTATGGATTTAGAGGTGCACCAGTTCGAATCATGAAGGGAAAATATGTATTGTTGACACCCAAGTCTATCTATCCTTACATAAATCAGGTTAGCAGACATATATGATTTCTTTGATATGTGGTGAACTTTTGATTTAAAGTCTTATACAGACAATGAAGCAATGTTTAAGTGCTTAAAGTAGCATTGTCACTTTAAGTCGAAAGTGATACATTCATTGCTTTGTGACATTTTTTTCTTTAATACTCTGATCCTTTATTGTAATTGTTAACTATTGGGACTGATTCTTTATTTTGCAGCATTACAAGCAGTCCATGGATGTGTAAGCATGGATTACTTACATGAGGACAATATCTTATCCATGTGAGGGTTTATAATATTATTTTTCACTCTTTCTTTCTCAAATTTGAATTTAAATCTAAACATCATATTGTTAAGATCAGATTATCGCATCTACTACACCCCACAATACTTTTTTGGATATTTCTCGACACAGGGGTTCTGATGGATCTTGATGAATTCTTATCATTTAGCTAGCTAGGAATCCATCCGAGAGATCTTGATCATACGTTATTCCCGACAACTTCTGATGAGATGTAAGAGGTTGAAGTTTATATTCCTTAAGCTTGTGATATTTCAATATTTTATCGATACCTTCTGCTTTGTTGTGATGATATATAGATGTGAAAAACAAGATCTTTTGAAATATAGGACAAGTTCTGGTTCAGGTTTTTATTTCTGATGTGTTGTTATAGGAAACCCCATAGGTTTCGTAGGGAGTGTAGGACTTCACATCAAAGATTTCTTTTCAGTTCTATTAGGAGCTCAATGTAGGTAATAGCATTTTGCTTTCAAACCATAGCCACAAGTGTATTGTTTTCGGAGGTGAAGACACTTGGAAGGCAGGTATATGTATCAAAATTAAATGGGCTGTGATCGAAGCGTAGACTTTTTTCTATGGGTCAAAACAGGTTGGGTTGGGTTGGGTAGGGTTGGACCAAAAGAATTTTGTATGTCCCTGTATTGTGGCCAACTAGCAGGGTACCCGCGCGTTGCGGCGGCGGGTACCCTGTAACTAAAATTTTTGGCGAGCTATTTTTTTGGATTACACGTTTTTCGTGATTATAACTTTACGGATGATGAGAATTTTAGATTAGAATAACTTTACGAAATATCAAGCTATTTCATATAAANCAAAAAATTATCCAATAAAAATCTCAAAGCTTGAACCTTTTTTCCAGTAGAAACTTGATTTTTACGCTAATAAAGCATAAACTTTACTAAACAACTTTGACAAACAATGTGTGTTGGGTAGATAATAAATATGTAGCAAACTTGTTTGTTTCTCTGATCTAAGATTAAAAGCAAATGGGGCAAACATCAACTTCTTCTAATTCTACGAAATACACTGATTCTGCTTGACTACTTCCCAAAGCTAATCATTAAATAATTTCGGTCTCCAACATACACAATGTTAATCAATAGATTTGAGGTTACAATCGCTAAAATCTTAACTATACCAACTTCTCAATAAAAAGGATTGATTCCTACACTCAAAGGTTAGACCTTTACACCTAAAAAAAAAATCAATCTTTGAGGAAAGCAAGCTTAAAGTAGCAAACTTGATGCTTTGACTGACTGTTGTAAGCTTGAAACCAAATGGGTACATAAAAAAACTAAATCTTGCACTCATAAATATATAAAAATTAATGAAAAGGGTTGATACCAAATTCTATGAGGTCCATTACTAGTCCAAGATTGGAAGCAAATTGGGCAAACTTGAAGTTCACCTCTAATAAACTCCTTCTTGTCATTATTATAATTAATCATCTCAACTCCATAAACAGATTTACCATTTTCATCCACCCAGTTTATAACTTTAGGCAAACTCACTTCATAATCATATTCATCTTCTTCTTCCTCATATTCCAATTCTTCTTCATCTTCTATTGGTTTCATATCTTCACCCATTCTATTGACCCTTTAAATTGTCGATATAAGAATAATTTAAAAAGTTGGTTTTATTTGTTTTTGGGTTTTGACATGAGGGTGTCTTTTATATCGGTGAGAAGGCGGAACAATTGGCTGTTGATTAGGATTTGTTTATGTTTATTGGTTTCCTTTTTTGGGTTCATGGCTTTGGAAGTGTTCGGTTTGTATATGTATACTTTATACTATTACTAGCAGGGTACCCGCGCGTTGCGGCGGCGGGTACCCTGTAACTAAAATTTTTGGCGAGCTATTTTTTTGGATTACACGTTTTTCGTGATTATAACTTTACGGATGATGAGAATTTTAGATTAGAATAACTTTACGAAATATCAAGCTATTTCATATAAAATAGCAAGGTGTATGCTGCGGTTTTTTTGTTGTTGTTTGGTTTCCCAGACCTGTGTTTGTTGCCAAAACCGTTTGCTTATGTAAATGTCTATTATGTAAGTTGTTGCGTAGTTAGGGGTATCTTTTGCATTTTTTTTTTCACTTTTTATGATACGACGTCGCATTGGCAATGTCGTTTCGTGCTTATTTTCTCAAAATGTCGTTTCAACCGCGGCACTTTTTGTCCAATGTAGCAATACGACGTCGTTTAAAACGGTATTTAATATATATTTATAATTATAATTTCATATATAAGGAAAGCCAAGTTTAAATTCAACATTCCAACTAAAATTCGGATTGAGGATAATAAAGCCCAAAGAAAATTAATTCAACCAAACTTTGTCATTTTAATGACAAGATGAAAAAAGAAGCGTCGGCAACCAAGAATGGGGGAAAAAAAATATTTGTCCCATTTAATCTTGTATTGTAGCCACTCTTCAATCATACCAACTAAAATCTTTTTATCTATATCCCAAAGTGTGCAGCCCAATAAGCATTGCAAGAATTCCAGTCCAATAAACACATCCAATCCAAAAATAACAAATGAAATGCATAACCCAATCCATTCTACACTTAAAATAGACCCGATCCAAACACACTGTATTATAAGTTTTGTATACCTGATTTTTTTTTTTCATTTTATCTTAACCCTAGCACACACATAGTATAATCCGCCTACCACACATGTCTCTTCCAACACATCTCATTTCTATCAAACCACTGGTCTCTATCTCCTCATCAAATGCGCCCTATGAATCGGGCATCATCAAAGTATATCATGGGTTCAAGATTCTTGTGTCTTTGAACGAACCAAGGATGGAAAATAACATAGTTGTTATATTTCATTTCCTTTTTGTATTCGGATATAAATGAAGCAAAGTCTTCAATAATGATCGATGAAGAAGTCTTATCGTGTTGTTTTGATCTTTATGGTCGAATATGTTATTTGTAAACACAAAAAGAAACTGAGATCGTTTAATTTTTTTTATTATTATTATTATTATTATTATTATTATTATTATTATTATTATTATTATTATTATTTTATATATATTTTTTTTTGAGTCTTGTGGAAGTGGAAGTGATGGATCGATGTGGGTGTCTAGTTTAGGATTAATTTTGGTTATTGGGTACTGGACATGGATGGCTGCTACTTCTTCTTAATGGTCAACAATCTAGATCATGTGTTCTTCTTTTTGTTTTGAGAAGGTGATTGTAGGTTTAGGTTTTGTTTGAACAAAACAAAGTTAGGATTAATTGTTTTGTGCATTGGTAGTTGTACATATTGGTGACGGGGTGTTTTAATTATAGAGGGTTGTATATTATGTATAGATAGTTGTAATATTATGTGTAGGGGTGTTTTTAATGAGGCTATTTAATGTACAGAGTATGTATTTTGGTCTGAATTTCGTGTAATGCTTGTTTTGCTTGTACACAATGCTTTCCTTGTTGTAATGATGAAAATTCATTGCTTTAAAGAGTTGTAAACATTGCATAATTTTTTGTACATCTGAATTTTTTGGAGAGAGAGTCTTTTGTCTATTATAAGTAGTATAGATACTACTTTTCCCATTTTAGGTCAATACTGCATTACTACCACCATATCGACCTCAATTGTGACGAATACTCTTTTTCCATTCAAGGTCAATACTACATTAGTCCTGACATATTACCCTCATATAAGTTTTAGTTAAATTAGTATATTCTTCTTGCTCATTAAAGGATGTTTTCTTGCAAACTTTTGGAATAGACATGTTGAAATTAGCACGTTGAATGGTATAAAAAAAGGTTGCTTTTATTTCATAGCATCCTGGTGCATACCATGTCAAAGGTTCACACTGAATCTAACGTTATGTGCTATGCGTGCTTTACAAAGGGGTGAGCAAAAGAACCAGAAAAACCAAACCGTAACCGAAAACCGAAAAAACAAACAGAAACAATAGCTGACGGTTTCGTTTTTTATGCGCATAACCGAGTAAACTGAACCATAATAACCAAACCGAAATAATATTAGTCAAAATATTACAGCCTATATAGAATCAGTTGTGACCTTTATACCCATGTAAAATGGATGATCACTTGGAATAAGTGTTTTATCACTTTCGTTACAGAATAAATATCCATGTTTAAGTTCTATATTTGTTCCTTTTTTTTTTTTTTTTTTTCCTCTTTCACTTGAGGGCTAAACTATTTTTACATACCAAGCGATCAATCTCTACCTTTCATCTTTATTTAATCTAATAGATGAGATTAATCCTATCAATTAAAAAAACCCACTTTCATCATTTTTTTCAAATATTAATATCTTTCAAACCGTTAATTGTTAAGCTAAAAAAATACACCATTACGACGAACATTTAATTATCTTTTTATAGATAGGCACTTTGATATACTTTCGACTTTTTTTTTCACGTTTTTTTTTTTTTTTTTTTTTTTTTTTTTTTATCTCTTGTATTTTTTTTATTTTTTTTTTTTTGTTTTTTTTTTTTTTTTTTTTTTTTTACATTTTTTTCGTTACTGAAATTTGCATGTTAAAATCACATGTGATATGTCACATATGATATTAATATCATAAGTGATTTAACACTAATATCACATGTGATATTACATATCATATGTGATTTAACATTAATATAACATGTGATATTACTAGAATATTTAAATTAGTGTTTAATAACATGTGATTTCTCATGCTATTTTCAGATATGAAGAAAAAAGAAACAAAAAAAAAAGAAAAAAAAAAAAAAAAAAAAAAAAAAAAAAGAAAAAAAAAAAAAAAAAAAAAAAAAAAAAACGTGAAAAAAATGAAAAACAAAAAAGTTTGTCGAAAATATATCAAATTGCCCGTCTATAGATAGATAATTAAGTGCTGGTCGTGACGGTATAATTTGTTTTATCTAACAATTAATGGTTTATGAGATATTTAAATTATAAAAGATATGTGAAATATTAAAATAATTTGAATCTCAACCATTGATTTCATTTTAAATGAATGGTAGTGATGAGTCCCTTAGTATGTAAAAAAGGTTTGGTATGTAAAATAACTCTCCTCTATTTTTTTTCCCTTTCAAACTGAGTTTAGTTGGTATGTTGAATGGGAATTTGTCCCACAATCGTTGCAAGGTATAATGACTAAATTATTCTCTTATTAGGCTGTGTACAATGGACCGGACGAAATCGGTTGGTCACCCTCGACAACCGATATTGCAATCGGTTGAGCCCATTGTGGAGGTTTGGGCAAGAATCGGTCGAGCAAAGAGAAAAGAGGCCATCGGTTGAAAACTCGACCGAGTTTGAAACCTCCAAAATTCATACCATTTATACTTTTTATTAGTTTGAAACAACAAAAAGCTTCCACATTTTCATATTACCGTTTGTATATTCAATGCAATCAAAAAAAAAAAAAAAAAATTGTGCTATTAAAAAAAATGAAAAATGGTGTATCTGAAGCAGGGGTATATGATACAGGGCAATATGGAAGAAGAAGATCATTTTGGGGCGATGTTCACTTTTAGTCCCTCAAAATTTACTATGTTTACATTTATGTCCACAATTTAGTTATAACTTAATAAACGTGCAAAATAACTTTCAAAAATGGCAATTTTGGCACATGTTTGAAATATATTTCTTACAAATGGTTCGATACACATTTGAAAAACTAAATATATTGTATACTCTTTTATTGTTATTTTTACTTTAATTTATTAGTTTCTTAAAAAAATAATAAATAAAATAAGTTACCACTGTGGCACTTGGGTTGTGTCTGGTCGCTGGAGAGAGAAAGCTGACGTGGCAGCCGGAAAGTGGGGTGAATATAGGTCACCACTGCTACTAGCCTTAGGTAAAGTCTCTTAACATCAGATTTCTCATTTCTTTAATTCGTTAATCCTTATTTGTCAATTTGGTTATAACAGATGAAAACTGAAACTTGCAACTGGAAAGGAGCGAACCGACTGTAACCGAAACCGATTGAGATGGTTTGGGTTCCGTTTCTGATTTTTCTAAAACCAAAATTTCAATTTCGCTTTGGGTTTTCCCAAAAACCAACCCAAACCAAACCGTGAACACCTCTATTTAAAATTATTTAAGCAGTAGAAGCCATTGCGAGTGCGAATTACCTCACGCCAACTGCTTTAAAGGCATAAGTGACCGGTTTCTCCCACCAAATGCTGGACTACTTTTCATTTTTATTCTGTCTATCCCACAAGCTGACTATCAATAATGTATAAATATTTATGTTCAAGCCCCGTGCGTGCACGGGTATTATAACTAGTTTGTTAACTATACAATTATAGACTTAGGATCAAATGTGCATGATTCTAACTATATAAGTGAAAGTGTTAAAATATAATTTGGTTAGCATTATGGATTTGAATTATTCAAGGTATTGCCATACAATCGCTCTGTGTATCATTATGTAATCGCATGAACAATAACAACATGAACAATAGCAACGCTGTAATAAAAAATTATTTATAGATATACATGGCGCTATAATTATTGAGTGATGTGATCAAGCTACGTCACAGCGATCGCACGTACTAGAGAGTAGTTATCTTGATCGCAAATGGTATATGTTACACCTGCGTAAGGGTTGTAATTTGTGTCGACATTAATTTGCATAAAACATAAGACTCACTAGTTCTCCAAGGTGATATGTTCGTGAAGTTAACTTGTTCACCAAGTTAAGTTGCTCTCCAAAATAACTTCATCTCCATCAAATGACGACCTAACTTAAGCATTTGGCGACTCCAGTCCCTCTTCGTGGCATTGGCTAAAATATTCGGTAACAACAATTCTCACTCAAAATCTGCTAGTTAGTTTCATACAAGAAAATCATTGTATTTGCAAATTGCAATTCAGCTGTGATATCATTTTTGCAATTATAGTTAACATTTATCTAAACTGACCGGATAAAAATTTCTTTGACTCAAACTAGCTGAGAGACCCCCAACTTTCATATGATGAAATGTTATCTTAACTATGGAGTTCATCTACTTGGTCACCTATATATTGCATCACTAAACTCTATGACCATAAAGATAATACTATTGTACAGTAGTATATTTTAAGTCCCACATAGAATCTACAAAAGTGGCAGTGTATGTGCAAGTATGGAGCCTAGATAATAATAATGACACATTTTTGCAACGTTTGAGGTTTTCTGCGACGATATCTCAAGTATAATGACCAAATAAGAAATTCGCTAGAATACATTGTTACTCCGTATTATAGAGCATTTAAATTAACACATCCCAAACAAATCCAAAGATACAAGTTATTCATTGGCATGAGAGGCAAGCTAAAAACAGATATAAATTTAAGTGATCACAACTCACAACAAACAAGCAAACTCTTTTCAAGGACACAAACTACACACCATACAGAAAAATTGGTCTTCCGCATGAAGCTCTCCACCATGATTTTTCTTCTTCAGGTGTTTCGGTTACTGCTCAATGATATTCGATAGAATATACATGTTTTTAACATCATAAACCCTCACTTAATAGCTAAATAAATAACTAAAATATGTGTTTTAATTTCAAATATTATGATATTTGTTATTTTATATTGTAGGTAATTTTATTTGGACCATCGAGACAAAAAACGGAATTTTGTAAGATTAACCGAAGCCCGAAAGAAGCCTCTTTCAAGTTGATTAAAGAAAATCTGGGCAGCCCAAGTGCAATTAAAAAAGAACCAATTTGCAACAATAAGCACAGTGCTCCTTTCGCATAGTGGTTGAGTGGTAATTTTATGTGCAGGAGGTCGGGGTTTCTAGCCTCTCTTATTATTAGGGTCTGTTTGGTATGCGGGTTAAAGTGGGGTTGGGTTGAAAGGTGTGTGAAAAACATTGTTTGGTTTTTCTGGTCTAGACTCACGCGTCGGAGTGAAGCCAAAATCTCATGCCCATCTCACCTAGTGGGGTTTGACAATTCGTAGCATTAAATGATCATTTTAAATTTCTAAAATATATCTCAGCCACAATTTTTTTGTTTTATGTGTAGTTTTAACAAGGAATATAATACCCGCCGCGTTGCGGCGGGGCTTTTTATGACATTTTTTTTTTTTTTTTCGTATGTGTGGCATTGTAACGGTCCAAAAGAAATAAGATTTTGTTTTGTTTGTCATTTTGTGTTTCCGTTGCGATCGAATATAATTGAATAGTAGTAATCGTTTATTTGTTTTAGTTTTTTTTGTTTGTTTTATTTCTCAAATATTGTGATAGTTGCAACTAATTTTAGCATATTTAGTTATAAAAAAAAATAGAAAGTTACGGTTGAAAATTTTAAAATGCGATGTTTATATTTTTAGTTTTTAAACATAACTTTTGAATTTTTGTCTGCTTCATTTGTATGATCCATTGAGAAGAATATTTTGCAATAAAGTACTAAATGGGTCTTTTGTTATTGGACGAACCTTCATTGCAGGCCTGGTTTCATATTGGAATAGTGTAAGATAATTGTTTATATTAAGTTAGTGTACAATATTTTTTGGGCCTACCCTTTCATGCTTGGGCTAAAAAGGAGCCCATCAAAAAAATATAAAAAATTTGGTCAAATATTTGGTCAATGACAATGCCATTTAGTATATACAAGCAAACCGGCACCCGCCGCAACGCGGCGGGGCTTCTCATTAACGTGTTGCATTAATTTTTTTTTTATTAGTTTGGCAATGTTTTATACGATTTTTTTGGCAACATTTGGCTGAAGCGTTATGGTTATGTTGTAGATTAAAGTTTCGGGCTTGTTTTGTTCGTAATATTGCGGCATGTTGGGTTATATGTTTATCATTAAAAAATTGGTAGATATCTTTGTTTTTATCGAGAAGAAATATATGCTAAATTTCACATTTTTTATAAAAGCGCACGTATGTAATATGTATATTAATATTAGACTTGTTTTGTTTGTAATGCGGAGGCGTTTCTAGCGGTATAAATCGTTACATATTTGTTATATATTTGTTAAATAAAAATATAAACTTTTATAGAGCTGTACGTCTTTGGCCATTATAGTTTTAAAAAAATTTAGGATAATTTTTAAAGTTATTTGATAGGTTAAGGGTGTATTTTGAAACTCTTTTATTTAAAAAATGCTAAACTTCAACATTTTTTAGAAAACCATACGTACGCTAAAAACATATTAATATTGGGCTCGTTTTGTTCGTTATCGAGTGACCTTCCTGCCAGTATAAAAAACTCGTAAATATAAAAAAGTTCAGAGCACTTTTTGTAAATTTTCTTTTTTCTAGTAATATTTATGCCTAAAATGTAGTATACAATTATAATATTTTTTTGTTCCTTTGTGAAACCATATCCGTTACGTGCAAAAGTGGAAAACGAAAGCGATGTTCACATATTATAAGGCAAAATTAGCCTGTTTAATGGGCTTCGAATTATCTGAATATTATAATAACTATTTGTCGGCTCCCTTGCTATAGTATGCACGACTGAGCTGAGTACCAAGAGACGAAAATAAGCCCAATGTAAAGCCCAAAAAAAAACATAAAAAATTTGGTCAAATATTTGGTCAATGGCAATGCCATTTAGTATATATAGGTAATATTACGTTTAATTATTAATTTTTTTACTAACCATTTAAATAATCATTTCACATTAAATATAATATTTTCTCTCACCTCAAATCTAAACCCTAAACCAAATCTAAATCCAAATCAAAATCCAAATCATAAACCCATCTACAAACCAAACGGGCCCTTAGTTTTTTTTACTAGTATATACTACTGGGCTGCGATTTACAGAGTTACCCATTGTTTCTGGTGCGAAATGACTAAATAGCCCCCTGGTCGTGGACCTCTAATTTATTGACAAGTGGCGACCTTTAGTCAATGTAATAATGCTTGGAAACTACTCATCTTGATAATAAATAGGAGAGAGCCAGCAGAAAGAGGATAGATCTTTCTTAGTTTTTTCTTCTTCTTAGTTAGCTTTCTAGTTTTTTTTAGGTTAGTTTTAATTTGATTTAAAATAGTTAAACTTTGTATTAATTTTTAATATTTTAAGAAATTAATCTCTTTTATATTTTGTTAATACAAATATCGCCTGAAAACGTTATTTATATTTTACGATATTTGCTAAGTTTTGTTAATGACAAAGTACAAACTTTAGCTTATAAGTAATTCATCACTTTAGTTTTAAGTCTTGTATAAACTAGACTTCACATTTCTTTTTAAACAAAACATAGTTTTTATTTCTTTAAAAAGAAAGTGTCACATCACATTAATAGAAAGTTTATGTGTTTGACCATCTTAGGTTCTTACACACTTTTGGAAGTATTCCACATTGAGT
>LBNU01032987.1:102511-134748 GCA_014162995.1 Artemisia annua
GCTCCATCGAGCACAAGTACTCCACCACCAACAAATGAATTCTCATTTCCACCACCTCGACATAATTGCGGTCATTGTGAAAGAACGGCTCACATTACCGAAAGATGTCGAACGGAAATCCGGGAGCTAACCTATGAAATGAGGTTTATCTTAAACCACATCTTGGACCGTCTAGAAACCTTGTGTCAACCACCTCAAGTCTAGCGTCTCCAAATAGGACTCCATCCAATGAACCACCAAAACCACAAACCAACAAACCAAGAGAATTTCTCTATGTACACAAGGCTTAGATTAGCCTTTTGAACAAAAACAAAGAACATCTTCTCTATTGCTTTTTTTTTTTTTTTTTTTTTTTTTTTTGGTGGAGAACAACTCACCTAAATTTTACCTTCAGAGCTTGCATATTAAACGACATAGTTACTTCAATCAATATATTATATATAAATATAAATATAAATAAACAACCAAAGTCTGATCTATAACTACAATTAAAACTCACAAGTATATGAAAATAAGGTAAAAGCTACAAAATAATCACGTACTTTCAATTTTGTACCGATTTGAAACACTTACTATTTTATTCAATGACTTCAATGACACATACAATCATCTACTTGTATTTTTTAGTCAAAATGCAGATAATCGTAAATTTTTTACAAGTAGCAAGTAATAACATTTATCTTTCGACTTTTCTCGAATGGCAAAAGGAAAACGTATTATAGCAAACTCATATAAAGATACAGAACATTATGCTTTTCCCCCTTTATCCAAAAAAAGAAGTTACAATTTATCAATAATTTATGTAAATGAATTCGATAATTTGTTTAATCTGTAATGCACTTTTTAAGTTCACACCAATGATACACTCTTACTCACCCTAATCTCCGAGTATGATTCATAATTGTCCAATATGTAATGCTGGTTGGTTTGTGCAGGGAGATTGTGTTTCATTTAATGTTTGCTTTGGCGTGAGCTATTGGCTTTAGTGTCTATCTTGTGTTAACGATGGTACTAACAACCTAGTTATATGGGTAGACCATTCATACAAGTGTAAATGTTGATAAGTTGTTGTATGGAAATGGCACTGCCTTTTTTATGTCATCACTTCCTTTCTTTATCTTTAACTCATTCATATCCTTTAGCAGTGGTTGGTTGAAACCATACCAAATGCTCTGACATTAGTTTTAAAGTTAACTTTTGAGAACAAAAGCTATCAAAGACTATTGGTTGGCTTACCTTTATAAATACTAACTGTCTCAAAGTTATTGAGCAAAACAAACAATAACATTTATCTTTATTATTATTATTATTATTATTATTATTGTTATTATTGTTATTTTATTATTAACCGTCACTTTTCATTGAAAACATGGAAATTACATGAAATTGGAGGGGAGTCTAGACACAATCTGTGCTCCAACTCCTTTTTGAATACAGAAACTAACTCGATGAAAAATAAAAACACCACTCTTGATATTATTAGAGTGGCTGCTGGCAATAGACTTGATACGAGAAAGTGTATTCAAAGCTTCCACCTCAAGTTCCCCAATTATTGTTATTGTTATTGTTATTGTTATTGTTATTATTATTATTATTATTATTATTATTATTATTATTATTATTAGGGATTTGCTAACTGGTGCCCAGCGGGCACCTTATAAGATGTAAACAAATGCATTTAATATGTAGTTAATACACTAAAACTTTCTTTTTATAATAAAAAATGGATTTAATAAACCTTAATTAAACTTATAATTTACCATACTTAAATATGATTTTCAATTTAACACACTCAAACTTTCTATATATTTACACTTTATAAGGTACCCACTCGGCACCCGTTAGCAAATCCCTTCTTATTATTATTATTATTATTATTATTATTATTATTTGGCAAAAATAACATATCATTGAATTTCAACAATGTTGAAGAAAACAATTACAGCAAGAGGGATAAGATCCCAATTAAATAACAACACCATTGGACGAAAGATCTCAACAACCTGAAAAAACTACAAAATAATGAGCTTACTACCTGTGATTATTGATTAAGAGAAAGACCACTAAACCTAAAACTCGTCGTTGGATAAGGATTTCTGTTCCCATATTAACCCAATCAAAGCGAGGAGAAGGACGTTGATGATTTGCGAACAAAAAAAATGAAGAATGTGCTACCATATTCTTTGAATACAAGAGAATCTTTTGACCATGAAATACCAAATTGCCCCAAATTGCCTTCCAGAAATGAAGATAGTGTAACGGGCTATGTTGAAATGGCTTATACCCTTGCACTACAAGCATCCTTTTCGGCAGCAAGATGATTTAAGAGAAAGGAGGCTATCACCACACCAAAGAAAGCCGACGTGATCTTCCTGAAGAAATAGAATTCACCAAAACTACTATGGGAACAAAGATAATAAAAGACAAGACTCTTGAAGAAACTTAGAAACACTATATATTATGTTCAAGAGATTATTAAAACCACAATTCCAAGGAAACTTTCTATTTTCTCATTCCCTCTATATGCTTCAAGAAATGATCAACATGATGGAGATGAGGTACCTGTTCGATTTATTTCATGAAGAAAATCACCAAAAGACATCATTTTTAGAGCGTGCAGGATTACCATCCAAAGTGATACCTAGCGAGGCTCCTATAAGATTAAGATTGCTTTGATAATCTTCATCGCCATCTAACAAATCATCCATTGAGGCAGAACTCAAATGGATATCTCTTTTAACTTCTTTTGTATTCCTTTTCATTGCTTTGCCCGCGTCTTTCATGATTACGTCTTTATTTTTTAAGTTTGCCCTTTTGTCTTGTACGTACATTTATCTTTCTCAATGAACACAAAAGCTAGTTAAGACCATCTATATCGCATTTAGCGTTCACCAAAACTTTAGCATTGTTGAAAAACAATCACAAAACACCAAAACTTCTTTCCATAAAATTAAATTAAAAACTAAATTAATCGAATATAGTTCAATTCAATTCTATAGTTTAAAAAAATAAAATAAAATAAAATAAATAATAAATAATAAATAATAAAAAAAATAAAAAAAATAAAAAAAGAATAAAAAAAAAACCAAAAAAATCATAAGAGGTCCAAATAACCTTTAACCCATTTAATAAATCAAACGTGACCCATATTGTACGTGCTTAAAATGTACACACTTTGAACCAAAAGCATCATCAGCTTAACAAGCATAGTTTACTCACTTTATCACCTCTATTTATATTTAAACAAAATTATAGGCAATTTCACTTACTTGGAAGAGCAACAAAGTTAGAGTCAACTAATCTAATCATGCACTTTCATACAAGTAGCCATCATCCAATGTGTATCCTAATCATTGACAAATTCCACGTAAAATTCGTCATTTTAATAAGAAATGCATTATTTATATACACCAATCAATAATATTAATTCAACATAGTATAATATGATAAGATATATAGGTAAAATCTAAATATAACGACAATGTACGACTTTTAATGTATATGTATGAACAAATTTATATACATAAATAGAACTTTTGTACAACACACACAAGGAAGTGTAAACGAATTTTGGGAGTTTATGTTTGATACATTCTTTGTCGAGCTTGTAATTCAATGTATGGTGAAAATATGATGAACTCACTTTTGTATACCGAAAATATCCTATTTACATAAAATCTTTTTTTTTTTTTTTTTTTTTTTTTTTTTTTTTTTTTTTTTTGGACACGGTCAACCTGAAAAGAGCATGCAAACCCATGACCAAAATCCCTTACGTCCCCTCTTCATTTCTTGAGGTTTCACGTTTCTCTTTGAAACCATATCAGCCATGTATTCGACGACAGCCTGTAAAACAAACAATGTCGATTAATCAAGTGTATATTTAAAAGGGTGCTCAGGGGATTATCTGATTATTGCGTTTTCAAGTTTAAACAAATTAGTTTCGAGCTTTTTCAGATAAAACTGATTATTTGAAATCATAAGTTTGGTACTAGTAATTAACTTGTACTGCAAATGACATTATAACTTTAAAATGAAACATCAAAGAACCCTTAAATGTGCAAAAGTAATGAACCTAAAGAGAACCATAGATGGTGCACCCATCTTACCTGAGCCCCTAACTTAGTGATTTCTTTTGGAGGCATCTCAAGAGGAGTCTCATCCGCTCGGAATATCTTCAACTTAGACAATAGCCCAAAAGATTCAGGTAAAAACCTTATTTGATCGTCGCTTATATCAAGCACTTGAAGGTTTTCAAGGTTACCAATTGATCGTGGCAAACTTGTCAAGTCAGCAAAGTTCTTACCGATGTTAAGGGTTTCCAAACTAGTAGCAAAACAAAGACTTTCAGGTATCCCTTCTAGTTCATTAAAACTAACATCAAGTTCCTTTAGTCTAGCAAGATTTGCCATTGTTGTAGGCAGTTTTCTTACACGATTGTAGTGCAAAGTAAGTATCTCCAAGCACTCTAGCTTACCAATAGCTTCCGGAAGCCCTTTTAGTTGATTAAAGTTTAGTTTGAGTGCTATAAGTGAAGAACATGATCCAATTGTGTACGGAAGTTCTTCAAGATCATTTGTCTCGACGGTCAAGATTTGCATAGAGGTTAAGTTCCCTATGAGATCGGGCAAATGAGTGAAATGGTTTGAGCTTAAATCAAGATTGATAATGTTGGAAAGATTCTTGAATGAGTCTGGGAGAGAGTTTAGTCGGTTTGCATGGAGATCAAGGTCGAGTAGGTTGACTAGTTGACCAAATGAGTCAGGTAGGTTTGTTAGCTGGTTTGCATGGACATCGAGCTTTGTTAAAGCGGTTAGATTGGTGATGAAGGAAGAGAGAGTTGTCAGTTTGTTGTCTGAGAGTTTAAGTTCAGTAATGTTTGATAGTTTTCCAATTGATATTGGAAGCCATTCTATGTTTTCCATTAGTTTTGATTGAAGATCAAGAACTTTTCCCTCTTGTTTGGATATGGTTTCAATCAAGGCCGCGACTTTCATCAAACTCAACTTTTCAGGCTCTTCTACACCTACACAAAATACGAATGCAAATCAATTCTTACATTTCACACACAAACACCAAAATAACAGATGCGCAAGTCTTTTACAACATGATTAGCTAACGGTAATTTACTGAAATCTTAAGATACTTAGAAAATAGAGGAGTTGGCTAGCATGAAAACCAACTTATAACGACAGTAACTTTTAAACCGTTTGGAGTTACGGGGCCCACTATATATCGAAAAAAATATCTTAGTAACCAGGACATTATCGCCCAACTATGGATCCTAGTTTTTCTCATATCGGTCTCTAAAACCCAAAATTTTCATATCTTTATACGAGTTATTTATTAGGAGCTCGCGTATCAGATAATGTATTTTTAGTTTACATAGACTAATTCAGAATTCGATTAAAAAAACCTTGGTGTAAGTTGACTTGAGCAACTTCAGAATTGCAATATAAATTGTTATGTTTTCATTTTCTGAAGATAAAAAGTTAGTATAATACTATAATCCCAATAAGTAAATTACATAAACAACAAATATTTGAGCAAACCTGTATGAAAATTGGTGGCTTTTGTTGATGAACTCTTCGCTAAACCCCTAAAGCTTTCAACTTTGTCGACTTTGTTAAAAGTCAACCTACTTTCATCACTGATTTCTTTTTCAAGTTTACAAATACGGTACTTCATATCATCATCTCTATCCACTTGGGTATCACCAGAAACACACTTTGAAGCTTTTAGTATCAACTCATCAAAGGTTTGATAAGTTTTGTCAAAGTCAACAATTTGCATAGCTTCTTTCCTTTGTTCTTGGCTTTGAAACAAGACCATAGTTTGTTTGACTTCTTTAAGGATAGTAAAAAGGTCTTGTGGGATGTCTTGTGGGCATATTTGGGCTATGATTTCATTAAGTTTGTGTTGTTCTTCAGTGTTGACTGATTTGATGACTATTTTGGCTGCTTCAAGGTCTTCAAGTGATGGTCTTGGTGGAAGTGATTTATATGTTTGCATGATTTCTTGTATGGTTTTTGTGCATGGATTTGATGAGTCATTTTGTGATGCTATTGACATGGTGTTTTTGGTGTGTGAAAATAGAGAGAAATGGTTTGTGTAAAGTTGTTTTTGTTATGTACAAGGTGATGATGTCCGTGTATATATATATTATGATCTTGAGTTTGACTATGATAAGAGTTACATGTCATGTTCAAAATGATAAAATTTATTAGTACTATTCCATCTTATTCTTGTCATTTGAACTTATTATAAGAAGTTCTATACTAACTTTCAATTTTGTTGTAATGTTAACTAGTTATAATGCCCGCGCACGCGCGGGTTTTTTTTAAAAAATTTTGAATGATATATTTTTATTTATTAAAAAAAAATAATTTAATTTTTATTTTGTTTGATTTATGATTTTTAATTGTAGTTTTTTATGATTAAAGATAATCATTTAAATCTTATCTATATTTTTTGTATTTATCTTCTACTTGTATAGTATATCAACAAAACGAATTTAAAAATATAAATTAAATAATAATTAACATATTACCTAATAAGGAAATATTCTTTTTTTTCAAAATGACAAAGTACCCACTAGGGGTTTTGTTTTATTATATAAGAGATTTTGCGTGTGAAAAGCAATGCAATACTAGTTACATATGTTAACGAGTGGTTTCAAAACAATATGAAATCGGCTATGGGCATCTCATCAACTATTATAAAGAATGCATGGGTTGTGTCAATGTTCTTAAATATTGATCGTTTGATACATTTGGCATGTCAATCTTTAATATAGATGTTATAACATTAGAGCAATATTGAAACATGAGTTATTAAGTGTAGTCAATAGTTTGAATAATTCATGTGAAATAATAATCAAATCCAAATTTAAAGATAAAATAAATTAAAAAACATCCCAATGGCAGCCCATTGGATAAGACGCATTAGTAGCACTGAAAGTCATTAGTCGGCATTTTTATTCTTTGCATAGTAGTACTAAAATAATATTCATACGACGTTTACAAGATATTATATTTTAGTGAAACTGTTTGATTATATATTACTTTAAAAAAAATTATTAAAATATACAAAAGATACTGATATACACAACTTTCTAATCTTGTAATGAGAAAATCAATATTCAAAGGTTAGAAAGTCTTGAATGTTTGCAAACAACAAAACTGATGTCTATTTTATACTTATTCGGAAACAAAAAGCAGTACAGCATGTAATTTGTCATGTACTAAGCATTTTGTGATAACTACAAAAGTATGGAGGTTCAACCAAGAGTCATGGAACACATACTAAAACAATGTTCTTACAACCAAATTCGAATAAAACTCCATGAAATAACCGTTAGAAAATTAATTATGATGTCGAAGGGGCGAACTCAGGGCTCTAAGTGAGCAGGTGTACAAATTTTTTTTGCGAGTATAAAGGAGATAAAATAAACTAAAAGATACAATTTTATTAAAACTAGTAAATAAATTAAGAACATATGTATTTCTTTTGACATCTTGGTGAACTAATTAAACATGATATGTATTTATGTGACAAAATTCCAGGACCACTCATCACGAAGAAATCGAGATTTTTAATGAAAATCTACATTAATCGGCAAACATCCATCGGTTTCCCGTGAACAACCCTCTAGGTCCGCCCCTAATGTCGATGGTATGACAAAACACTTAACACAAAAGAGAGGAAAAAAACATATCATCCGCATTTTATAAAATGAATGTACAAATGCATTTCTTTTCCTCAATCAACTTTTTATTGTCTATTTGTTTTCATAACTTAGCTATCTAAAAGCTTTTTACAATGTCAACTTTTTAATAAATGAAACGCTTATTTTCGTGATGGATTGTTGTCAATCGTATATAAATAGCGATGTTCGATGTATCTTTCAACGGATGCAACCAATGCCAAATCGATGTACTTTCAAAGGATGTACCAAATCAACCTAATCCCGTACGCTAAAAAGCTATAACCTTACACACAAATGGACCAGCAAGAGTTGATTTTAGGGTTTACTTTCGTGCTACTTGTATTGTCTCTTTCATCTTTATCAATAGTTATTGGCATTTCATATGTCTTACGCGTGCAAGTAAAGATCGAAGAATATAAAGATGAAACATGAGGAAAGTGAATCTCAGTAGTAGATAAACTGTGACAATATAAGTTATCTATCATGAGAATGCACACTACAAAGATGCTTTCAAGTAATTCTCGCATAATATTGTCAATAGAGATGACTGGTGAACATGGTTCAGTTTGACTCGGTTTTTGATTAAAACCAAAATCGAACCCAAAATGTTTGGTTTTTGCTTTTTAGAACTCGTCGGTTTCGGTTTTCTCTAGGTTAGGTTTTTGCTTTTTACATGGAAACACAACAAATGCATATAAACACGATTTTGTTGGATTTTTTCTTGGTTTAGAACTTGCAATTCCAGCAAGCACAATTTCTACCAAGGTACTTACAAGTGGGATAATGCAGGTTGTGTTTATTTTTGCGTGTCAAACAAGCTTAAATCATCCAAAGTAGATTAGATTTGCATACTTCTTTTTAATTGTTTTCTTCAAAAAATAGATCATCAGTGAAATAACATTTTTATAACCATAGTTATCAATGAAAAAATTAAAACATTAAACAAAAGAGTTTTGGGTTGACACACCATATTGATTCATCCTGTTTTAACCCATACAAAAATACCCATTTTGACCCTTCACTCAACTCAACTAATATCAGTTAAGAAAATTCCGGCATCACAGTCTTAACATGCAGAAAAGCAACATCATTGATTCTTTAAAACTGATAAATGAATATTAACGTCAAAATTCACAGCAGCAAACGCTATGAATTTCGCAAAGAAAAACAGCAACTTGTACACAAGCGGTTCTTTTTCCAACTGTAAATGTTTTAACAATATTCTGTGCTTATGGTACAATATGCCAAACGTTCATCATGTCTCATTTACCAAACTGTCCTACATTATTTACAGCGAAAGGGAACTAAATCTAAAATCACAAGTATGACCAAATATGATTAAATGGTTCAAAATAGAGTGCCGAGACATACAGTCCAAGATGTAGATCGCAGGCATGGCAAGCTTTTACATCACAATGCACTTATCCTTATCCTTCGATGCTTTTTGTTCCTGCCTAGATGATGAAGACGAGTTCTTGGGCCTTGCTGGATGCACATTCTGTCGAATGCCAATCAAATCATTAAACTTGTGTATTTTACTAAAGTTACTATCTTTGCTGGGTGTAATCAAATCGATTAAAATCCATATCGACAAATACAATGATAGATCATCTTTGTTTGTACTTGTATACCTTGATGATGTTTTTCTATTGGGTTTATTTAACAATAGTATCAATCTATCTATATGTAGGCATATTGCGAGATAAATTTCGCCTTGATATGTGGCAACCCGTATTAAAAACACTAGATGCCTTGATGGCTCCTTTTTTATATCAACAAGATTTTAGTATATATATACATATATGTAACCTTCATATTTCCAAATAGACAACTAAGATTAAAAATAAAAGCCCGCAAAATTGATAGCTTACTTGGGGACCCACGACAAGCCCAGAACGTGAAGTGGTAGGCGACTGTGGCAAAACGCGCTGTGGCTGCTGCTGCTGCTGTTGTTGTTGCTCAAACTCTTGTTGCTGTAGTTCTATCGCCAATTGCAGATCAGCACTGTCATACAATAGCATACATTAAAGTTTCTTAGATGCAATTTCTAATATATCAAATAAGAATATATACAAAACAGACGAGTGCAGATTAGCTTATTTTCAATTGAATGGCTTTGTAAAAAGGCAGAAAATTACTTGAAACTAGTGTCTGCATTGTCCATTTTGGCAATATAATCCTGTAACACGAAAACTGAAGTAAGATGCACGAACTAAAGAAAAAATGCATGGTTCATTTGCTTTATTAAACACACAAGTATATTTAGTTCAGAGAAGCAACATACAGCTGTATCAGCCATCGCATTCTGCTGATCCCATGAGCGTGTGTCATGATTTTCTGGGTTAAATTTCTTAAAATTGTTATTCACGAACACTGTATCGCCATTCACCTGGAATCACATTATAAATTAACCAGTTAAGATTAATAATAAAATGCATAAACGCCTAAAAAGTATCTTGTTAAATTTCTATTCATCAAATAGCACTTATGCATGATTCATGCAGCTAATATTACACATTTACATCTATTTATGTAGAGAATAAACCCCGACTGTTACAAATACAAGATTTTTTCAGCTAGAGTTGCTCAAATGGCAATAAAAAGAAAAAAGGATAAAAAGACGTTACCTCATTTAGCTTTTCCCATACCAAATCAGGTTGATTTAAGTAACCTTGATCCGTAGCTAAAATATATAGCTCACCTTCAAACTGAAAATTCCGTGTTTAGAAAACGTACAGAAGAACAAGATTTTGAAAATTCAGTCTAAAAAACAAGTGAAAGATAAGCTACAAATTGTGCACAGGAACCAACCTTGAACATCGTATTGAAGTGATTATTACGGAAAAACACACAAAGTTCACGTTCTTTTAGACCCTCTTGCAAGGAAAACAGTCTGCAAATATTGAACAGAAAAGGAAAAGAGAGCTCTCCTCGTAAGCAAGAGAAATCATCATCATCTTTTACAAAAGAATGCAACAAATGAGGTAAGATCTATGCAAAACAAGTATCACTTAAAAAACAAATAAGCCAATCTCAACCATCCATCCACCTTTCATCTAATGGCTAAGATCAAATCAAAAAATAACAAAGGGAGAGCAAAATTGGCATTTTAGCTTATTTAATATAAAAACCACTTTCCACCTTTTTTTAAAAAACAACATATCTTGCAAACGGTAAATCTTCAAGCTACGAAAAATACACCATCGCGACGAGAAAAAAATTATCTTTCTATAGATATGCATTGTTATATACTTTCGACGAACTTTTTTTTCAAAATTCCGCCCAGAAAAATCCCGTGGGATTTGTAAAAATCCCATGGGATTCATAAAAAGACGATTTTTTTTTTTTTTTCAAAATTTCCGTCCAGAAAAATCTCACGGGATTCGTAAAAAGACGATAAATCACAAAGGATTCAGTATAAATCCCATGGGATTCTTTGGTGCATGGGATTCATTGTGAATCCCATGAGATTCTGTATGAAATCACAAGGGATTCACAAAAAAGACGATAAATCACAAAGGATTCAGTATAAATCCCATGGGATTCTTTGGTGCATGGGATTCATTGTGAATCCCATGAGATTCTGTATGAAATCACAAGGGATTCACAAAAAAGACGATAAATCACAAAGGATTCAGTATAAATCCCATGGGATTCTTTGGTGCATCCCATGGGATTCTTTGGTGCATGGGATTCATTGTGAATCCCATGGGATTCATTGTGAATCCCATGGGATTCATTGTGAATCCCATGAGATTCTGTATGAAATCACAAGGGATTCATTGTGAATCCCGTGAATCCCATGGGATTTATTGTGAATCCCATGGGATTCAGTATGAATCTCAAGAGATTCATTGTGAATCCCAAGAGATTCATTGTGAATCCCAAGAATCCTCTTTGGTGCATCACATGAGATTCAGTATATTACTTTTAATTTTTAGTAATAGAAATGCTAAAACTAAATATTTTTATAATCTCAGTGTTAAAAAAATGTATTTTTATAGTTACTATCAAAATAGCTATTAAAATAAACATTTGGCTGTTATGTTTCGTTTTTTTTAGCAAGGCTCTTATGTTTCGTTAATAAATGAAGTTATCTAAACTTGAGTTTTATTATCTTTATATTTTATACTCCGTAATACTAGTATAATATAAGAAAAGTATAAATTAAATCAAATATAAAAGGACAAAATCTAGTGAAAACGTGTCACTGTCACATTTCATGAGAAACTATCACCCCACCCAGTAATTGTCTCTCTCATCAAGATTTACTTTTTAGTGTAAAATATTTTTTTCCCAACAAAAAATTAGCAGATCTAATAAGTTGAATCCGGCAGCTGCAAAGAAATCCGATGAATGTGCCGTCTAACTAACGACCCATTCTGACCTGTTCCGTGACCCATTTAGACCCGTAACCATCTGACGAAATCAAAACACAGACTCATTTGAACCCACTTATGAATTTCTTCATCACCCATCTCAACCCATGAGGCAAAGAAAACTTATCCAAATTAACTATAAGATGCGTAGTTGGGTCAGGATTGCAACCTCTAATCAAAACCAAAACCACGAATCAAGATGATGGTGGTTTTGCAGTGACCAGTGCAAACATCAACTTCGGTCAAGAGCTGTGTCCAAAGAACTCCGGAGAATCACCGTCACCGGTATTCAGTTAAAGCTACAAAAGTATTCATCTTCCTAGCAACCGTTTCAATCATCATCGGTATTCTGTTAGTCCAATTCATTCTTTTCGCCACCGGAGTTTACGATTCCGTCATCTCCTGATCTCAGAAAGTCGCTAACGCCGCCGCAATCTCCGCCGTCAAGTAAGAATCTAGCTCCGCCTCTCCGTCAAGTAAAGATTTGGTTATTGGGTTTGGAAAAGTTTAGATCCAATGAAGATAATGTTTGGTGAGAGAGAAGTAAATGAGAGTGTCTATGAATGAGTGGGTAACAGTACGTGTAAGTGAAAAACATGAAATAAATTGACAAAACTACCCTTGCACCTAAATGAATGAGACTAATGAAAGTAAAAGGTAATCGTCGGATGAGAATTAGATCAATGGCTGAGATGTAGCAGTTTGTTCTTTAGATATTTTTTGTTTCGTATTGAACTTTTGTCATGCAACGAATTAGAAAAAACATACCCATATATAGTCAATTGGCTGGCACTGCTCTTCAGAAAATCTCTAATCAGTTCCCCTAAATGGAAATACAAGGCCCGTTAAGCAATTGCTTTGAGAAGTATTTATTAAACAGCACAAATCGAAACAGGTTTGTTCTACATATTAATACATTTATACCTTGTCTGGCATTGGTTTGATCTTTGGGCCTAGTATCATCCGCACTGGAACTATCCTTGTCCACTTTTTCTGACGCGACAGCCTCACCTTCATTTCTTAATGTGCTTGTTTCCGATATGCATTTCTCTCCAGAAACAAGTTCATTCCCATCAGCAGTTGAAACTAAAGAATCAGATGCAGTAATAGTTTGTGGCATGTCTTTAGATGATTCTAAAACCACATCAGGTGCAGATGCGGATGATTCACATGATGCCTTTACATCAGTATCAATCTTTTGTACTTCATTTAAATCGCCATTCGGAGTTAATTGGTCAACAGAAGGTGAAGAATCTGATCCAGACAAAGTATGTGAGATATTTTCTGTTGTTGTCGGTACTTCAATGCTAGTTTTCTCACTTCCATCTTTACTTTCATGCTTATCTGATACACTAGTATTCGTTTGACCATCATGGCCTTCCTTGTCAGCTTCCAAAGATGAAGAAACGTCATGCCTTTCCTCGTCAGCTTCAAATGTTATCAAATCATCAGTGTGATTGTTCACTGGACTACTATTATCACCATTTGAAGCTGTAGATGGGGTTTCCTTAGGTGTACCGCCAACATTTATATCATTTTCTGAAGTTGGATTATCAGTATTTGATAGTTTCAAAGTTCTCAATAGCTCTGTTTCCTCTACAAGATCTCCTTTAGTTTCTACTTGTTCACCAGTGACCAGGGCTTCTGAGCTTTCTTTTGTCGAGGCAACAGAGTCAACATAATCTTCTTTTGGATTCTTCTCAGAAACACTTGCCATATATTGAGTTTCAAGAGCAACAAGTTCTCCCATCAACGTATTGTACGACTTTGAGCCAATTGCTTTTGAAGTATCCAAATCCTGGCACCAATACACAGACAAGTTAAATATCACAAAACTGCATCAAATAACACACCATCAAGAGTCTAAAAGTACTTTTGATTGATGTTAAACATATTCCTATTGCATATATAGATTTACAAGGCTATAAGAACATACAAACCTGTGGATCAACGATCCAACCATGATACAGCGGAATGTCTAACAAATCAAATATTGCACATTCCCTCGTGAACTCAAAATCATCGATTCTGCAAATGCTCAAATATTTGTATTTGGTCAATTTGGGCTATGAAGAAGCAAATATAGCAACAAAGAATAACTTAGGCATCATCCTGCCTAAACCATACAAAAATCACAGATACATGTATGCGTTTGCAGAGAGAGATGAACAAGAAACAAAAATATATATACCTCGTGAATTTGATGTTCACGTCAATGCCAGTTGCAAGACGAGGAAGTAAATCAATTGCATCAGCTATATTCTGTTGTTGATTTTCAACATACTCCGCACTTTTATTCTGCAACAATAAAAAATAAATTAAAGCAAGAACAAACAGATACAGCATTCCATTTAACTTGCAGTTAGCTGGAAAAGCTTGTAATACAGTGAAATAGCCAATTAGAAAGGTAAGCAGCTTCTTTAATGAAGAGCTCTCTTTTCTGCTAGTTTCACCTTAGCAACAAATAATATGCTTATAAAAAATAAAAGTGCAATTACTTCAACATTACTGTTTGAGTCGATTAAACGCTCTGCCACAAGTGAAAGCAGTTTCTCCTGAGACACTTCAGCTACTTCCGAGCTCAGACTCAAATTGTTTCTCAGCAAGAGAATGTTACCTAACATGATTGCAAAATTCAATGGTCAGAATGCAGATTTTGTCTCTAAGTTCCACCAGGTTAACAAAAACACATTAGATAAATTGAACAGACAAAAGCTGGTTACTCCATCTATTCCAGTTTATGAAACTAACTAGTCACAGTTACAAACTATGTTTTCATTCATGTGATCGTTAATAACGATCCAAACAAATGAACTACTCCCTCCGTCCCAAAATATGTCTACTTTCAAAATGCAAGTTTCCACCAAAAACATCTTTACCTCTTGAAAAAGTTTTGAATGGTTGAAATTTGATACTTATTCTGGCAAAAACCAAAAAAGAAAGGTGAACATTTGATTTGGAATGAAGGGAGTATTAGTTATGCATGTGTTCACGATATTATAAAAATCAACAATCGCTTTTCAGCACCTAAAAATCGATAGTCCCATATCATATCGAAATTAAGTACTGATTAGCAACAAATTCAAGAGTTTGAAGGCAGATAACACCATACTTAAACTCATAATCACATATCGTAATTCTAAACACATACCTTATGTCAGACCTAATTATGTCACGCAATAAAACAATAACTGGTCATTTTCTAATTAAAGCCCATAAACAATCACAAACTCCAAAATGAGTTATAACAGATGACTACAAATATCCAAATTAAGTAATTAGCAACAAACTTGGCATTAACTTATAGTGAATACCCAATAATCACACATCCTAATTCTTAAAACAGAAACTAGTTCAAACCTAATTAATTGAATTGAAAACTATAATTTCCTAACTATAACACAAACAATCGTTTTCATCAAATTCTAAATCCTAGAATGAGCAAAACAGTTTAGATTCTCACAAATACTCAAATTAAACAATATCAACTTAAACTCGTATTCACGTATCCTGATACCAACCTTTTTTTCTTTTGAAAGATAACGTATAACAATTTCACAATAAGTTCATTACATACAATACAGACTTGTCTCTGGCAAGACTTTAAACCCACAAACTATTAATTGGGGAGCTCCTCACACTAGCTCATAGTACCATTGAGCTACAAGCCCTTTGGTGACTCAAACTTAGTTACGTTACACAATCGATCATCAACGCTCATTTCTAAACTTATAAACTAAAACATACAAACAGAGATTTCACACAATCAAATTAATAAAAATCATAAACCTATAATAAGCAAAATAAGATGAGGGAAGGAAGGTTTAGACGGTTTGGAAAGGGACTACAAGAGACAGCGCCAGTTAGAAGAAAGTGTACACCAAAACTTAGGTGGCAGTATATACTGAAGCTAAGCTAGCTAAACCTGAGCTTCTCTTAACGAGGACATGACTTCTTATAGGAACACATGGACATCTAGACTTCGGATAGATGATTAGAGGGTGTAAGTGGTTTTTACTACCAGTAGTTTTTTTAGGCTCCCTAGGCGATTTTAGCAACCTCTCATGTACATATTTTCCCCTATGTTTTCGGTATAGAGATTCATAGCTAGTTGCTTCTAGGCGTTCTACCCGATGCTATTCACTCAAGTGTACATATGTGCCCCAACGTTTAGGTATAGAGATTCATAGCTAGTTTTACTCTAGGGTTCAGACTTCAGACTATCTTAGTAGCCTATGCGTATATGTTTGCACATGCTTTTTTTTTTAACGACAAGTTTTACAACCTACACCACCTATCTCCCAAATTATATCTCACATGTCCAACGACACTTGAACCCACAACCTCTAGGTTGATTGACCACTCTCATACTGCTGGTAGAGATCCATAGCTTTATATACCTACATATTATGCCGCATCCTTCATTTCAAAGAATACTATATGCTCATAGCTTTATATACGGATATACCTACAAATATAAACCTAGACACTCTCCTCACATAGCGGCGTGATGTGTGACTGCCTACATCCTACGTCCCCATACCTTCCTTTGGCAGGATTAGGTATCGTTCAGTTGTTCTGTCCATTAACTAAACCTCCTAATCACATCAATTCAGACCTAATTACATCACGCAATACATATGCTCATACGCCGGTATTTTATTGTATCCCTACATCATTTTTGTACGCGTTTTTACTAATATATGCTTCTAGCCCTATCTCTCTCACACACATACACATAACGCTCCTAACTAACTAACTAATTAACGCGCCTAATCACAGTATTCGTAAAACGAGCATCAACCTAAACCTAATCAACACACAAACAATCAATTTGATCAAATAATCAACAATTAATTAAATTAAATTTAAAAAAAAAAAAAAAAAAAAAAAAAAAAAAAAAAAAAAAAAAAAAAAAAAAAAAAAAAAAAAAAAAAAAAAAAAAAAAAAAAAAAAACTAGAAAAGAAATAATTACAAATAGCGAGTAAAGGACAAGGTCCATTGTCGTTTTGCAGTATAATCGGTGTCGTTCTGCCGAAAAACTGAATCAATTTCGTTTTATGCATCATTTCTTTCACCGTCATCGCTGATGATGAATCAGATTCCTGTTGCTTATTATTCTGTTCTTCTGCTGCTGACGTCATCATTTTCTGTTTGAGTTTGTTAGAAGAGTTTGTTAGAGTTTGTGTGTGTGTGTTTTTAGTGTGTGTGAATTTGGAATTAAGAGAATCTGGTGATCCGGTGATTTGTGAATTTTTTTTTATAAAAAGGGATGGGGATGGGAGATTGGAAGGAATGAAGGAAGGAGGGAGAAAATTTTAATTTTGGTTAACTTGTCATTGTGTTATCAAGTTATATATTACTGGAACTTATCTACCCTTTTGGTTTCATATTTGACACTTGCGTTTTTTTGTTATCAGAGTAGCGGAGATATTACTGTCTACGTATTGATTATTTTGTTATACTATGTGTTTTGTTTTTGGTTAGATTGTTTGGGGTTATGTTTGGTTGACGTGTATAGACACCATATAACATAAAGAAGTTGATAACTTATCTACCCTTTTGGTTTCTTACTTTTGACACTTGCGTTTTTTTTATCGGAGTAGCGGAGATATTACTGTCTGCGTATTGATTATTTTGTTATACTCTGTATTTTGTTTTGGTTACGTTGACGTGTATAGACACCAGATAACATAAAGAAGTTGATAATTGATGTGTTGATCGTCGGCTGACACTTCATCTTAAAGATTTTATATGAAAGACGATATTGAGTTTTTGCTACATACTCATGAGAGTACGATTTTGTATGGATTTATGAAGTTCATTCATTAAAAACCAGCTAACTGTTGATTATGATTTGTCTCGAAGTTGCATCATACAAGAATTAAGTTTTAAGTAATGGCTAAAAATCATAAGTTTCAACTACTAAAATATTATTCTTTCGGAAGAAAAAAAAATATTATGGTTTCGAAATGATATTGACTAAGATACTCATGATTTTTTATGTGGATGTCGGATTGGTTATCTTGAGATCTAGAAAGGCACGGCTTACTCGTCCTTTGTAAAGGAGTCTATCAACAAAGTTTTAAAACATCGATGGGAACTATAAATTTCAGATATCATGACCAGTTGAGAAATTATATGAACTTTTAACTCACTTTGGATTTGAGATTCTCTCTAGGTCTATTTCTTTCACTGGACTTTATTTCGTAAGTCATTTGTAGTGAGTAATTTGCAGTTTTTGATCTTGAATTGAAAGATATATAACTACTAGTCTATAAATGAAAAAAGGTGGACATTGAGGACCAAATTTGTAGTGGCATGTTTACTTGGGGGCTAAGATTTTATTGTCTTATTTACTTGGACACTAAGATTGCAATTTCAGTTTTATATCCTAGAATATAAATCAATATCTTAGAAAAGAGTAACAAGTTTTTTGGTAAATTGAGAAACGCATTACGTGTAAAACTGTAGAAGTAAAACTTTAAACCTATGTGTAGAAGAAAGTTCCATTTTTAGTTGAATACTATACTTTTATGATAGAAAATAAGGTTTAGGTCATACAAGATAGTAACGAATTTTAAGTTTTTATAAAGTGATTAAATATCATTAAATATCATTAAATGCAATAAATTTTTATAAAGTGATTAAATATGCATAGTTTAATGTCTTGTCACGTCATAAATAGTGACACATGTCAGTTTTTATGATATGACAATGCATTAAAATGTTCATATCAAGAAATTCGTTGCATTTAATGATACTTTTTATCATTCACATATTAAGACAGAATTTGAAGGGAAAAAAAATTGTAGAAGATTCCTGTTGTTTATTATTCTGTTCTTCTGCTGCTGACGTCATCATTTTCTGTTTGAGTTTGTTAGTTTGTTAGAGTTTGTGTGTGTGTGTGTGTTTAGTGTGTGTGAATTTGGAATTAAGAGAATCTGGTGATCCGGTGATTTGTGATTTTTAATTTTTATAAAAAGGGATGGGAATGGAAAGATTGGAAGGAATGAAGGAAGGAGGGAGAAAATTTTAATTTTGGTTAACTTGTCATTGTGTATCAAGTTATATATTAGTGGAACTTATCTACCCTTTTAGTTTCTTACTTTTGACACTTGCGTTTTTTGTTATCAGAGTAGTGGAGATATTACTGTCTGCGTATTGATTATTTTGTTATACTATTTTGGTTAGATTGTGTGGGGTTATGTTTGGTTGACGTGTGTAGACAGCATATAACATAAAGAAGTTGATAAGTGATATGTTGATTGGTTGACACTTCATTTTAAAGATTACATATGAAAGACAATATTGAGTTTTTGCTGAGAGTTCAATTCTGTATGGATTTACGAAGTTCTTTCATCAAAAACCAGCTAACCTTGTTGATTATGACCTGTCTTGAAGTTACATCATAAAAAAAATTAAGTTTTAAGTAATGGCTAAAAACCATAACTTTCAACTACTAAAATATTATTCTTTCAGAAGAAAAACAAAAGTACTAAAATATTATGGTTTCGAAATGATGTTGACTAAGATACTCATAATTTTTTATGTAGATGTCGGAGTGGTTATCTTGAGATCTAGAAAGTCACGGCTACTCGTCCTCTGTAAAGGAGACTGTAAACAAAGTTTTAAAACGTCGAGTCATGGGAGCTATAAATTCTGATATCATTTTTTTTTTTTTTTTTTTTTGAACGAGGGGTATAAATTCTGATATCATGACCAGTTGAGAAATGAAAAAGGGTTGACATTGTGGACCAAATTTGTAGAGGCATGTTTACTTGTGGGCTAAGATTGTATTGCCTCATTTACTTGGACACTAAGGTTGCAATTTCAGTTTTATATTCTAGAATATAAATCAATATCTTAGAAAACAGTAGCAAGTTTTTTTGGTAAATTGAGCATTACGTGTAAAACTGTATATGTAAAACTTTAAACCTATGTATAGAAGAAAGTTCTATTTTTAGTTGTATACTATACTTTTTTAGAGTGGTGGTCGGCACATTTTATTTTTATTTGCACATTCAAATATATAACTAGTTAAACATGTTATATATAAAATACAACTGTCTAATGCGTATAATAAAGTGCATCAATAAAAAATATAAGTATGCAAATTAATGATTCAATTCCCATATTTTATATTTTATGATAGAAAATAAAGAGTTTAAAACACCACACAACAAAACTATATGATGTATAAAATTTGTTTAGTTTAACATCAAGTACCTTTTTAATAAAGTAATGTCAAATATAAAACTAAAAGTTAACTACTCCACGATTCTTCCCAGGTTGTAGAGGAGGGTATCATTATGACATAAACAGACTTTTCTCAAAGTCAAAATCTTATTTTATAATGTCTCTTTCTAGTTCTAAAGTTGTTTATAAATCAAATCAAGTGTTATCACATGAAGAAGTTCCTTTTGAACAACTAACCTGAAGTTGGATTAGTGATAATTTTTCTCGTTTAGCATAAAGTTGGGTTAATCGTCAATACCTGCTTTACTAGGAAGGTGTTTGTCTAACCTTATTTGACATACTTAGACAAGTTTAATAAGAAGGATCAATTGCAATGACTTATCTTCAGCACGATGGAATTTCAAAGATTTCCCGGGCCTGTATCAGTGTAGCGCGCATACGGCCCAGAACATCTAAGGGCATCACAAACCTGTTATTGCCGGACTAAAAGACCATAGTCCCTCTAAAGAGCTGCCTGTGGAGGGATACCTCCGCATAGCTAGTTAGCAGGTCTCGTTCGTTAACGAAGTTATCTTTTAATTATCTTATAAATTGAGTGTGGCGCCTTGTATTGTATCGTAGTATTTTTCGATGTTTTTAATAATATGTTGCCTTTCTAAAAAAATAAGTAAGATCAAGAGACTGACGTTCTTCTGTCACCTTAACTTTTTCTCTCTTTAACTACTTCATTATCAACTTCGTGTAATAAGTAGACCGGCATCTTCATTTTTTTATTTTTTTATTTGATTTTTTTTTTCATTTTCAATTTTTTTCAACAATAAAATTAAAATTTGATTAATAATAAAAAATATTACATTAATAATTAATTATTTATAGAATAAAAATATACCATCACTTAGGGTAACTTAGTTATTTATTAACAAAAATGACAAAGAAAACAAGCCTTAAAGACTTAAAATGTAAATTAGTTATTTATAATAATAATAATAATAATAATAATAATAATAATAATAATAATAATAATAATAATAATAATAATAATAATAATATTGGATACGGGTTCCTCCCCTTTTCATTCTCTTCTTTTGGAGAACTTGAAAAAGATGCAGTGACCTTATTAAAGCGCATTCGACGTTTCTCTATGACTCAAGACATCGGAGCACGTGCTGCTCCGCATATTTTTAGTAGGATTAGCTTTGCTATCGCTAGGGGTGTGGGGGCCCAGTTAGTCTCTCGGCTCCCCACCAATTTTTTGTAAAATCCTATATGTTTTTAATAAAAGTGATGTTATAATAATAATAATAATAATAATAATAATAATAATAATAATGAGAATAATAATAATAATAATAATAATAATAATAATAATAATAATAATAATAATAACAATAAATAACAGTAACAGTAACAGTAACAGTAACAATAATAATACATTTTACTTCTTCTCTTTTTCATCAATACCAGCAACATTGTATAAGAAAAATTTTTATTTTTTTTTCTAAATCGAACAAAGTAATAAAAAAGGAGGTTGTGGTGTGTGTTTGAATCGATCGGTTGACCGACCAACATCTCAAAATCGTCGTTGAGGGACGCGTCCCTCGTGGGTCAATGTAGTAAGGGTGACACGTCGGGTTTGGGAGACCGACCGCCGCCGACCGCCTTACTACACCCCGTCTTATTAACTTTTTGAAAATTTGATAGCTCATAAGCTCAACTTTTTGGGCTTATAAACTTATCACTTTGAGCTTATGAACTTTAGAGTTTAATAGTTTATATAACTTTGTAAGCTCAAGCAGAAAAACTCATAAACAAGTTTATAAGCTTATCAAATCTTCAAGTATAATATAGTTTTTCAAAAAGATTTATACGATTGTTGGCCTTTGCATTTTTGTGCTTGATGGTGAATGATAGAAGGGATAGCAAACGAATGAATGTGTATAACAATTAACCCATCTGCACACAATATTTTACAGCAAACAACTTCTGTTTAATTTGTTTGACACCGAAATCGAACTACCAGACACCAACATGTCTAATTTAACTTGGCCGAATTTTTACACTTCGGCTGGCTAACAACGCTGTTAAACTTATATTCACAACTGCACTATGTGTCGATAAAGTTACACAAAACTAAAAACTGCCACTTTTAGCAGCAGACATCAATTTACATGAACATCAGATATAAGTTATTCAGGATGTGAGCGTCTGCAGTATCTGCAACGGCGTGATCAAGCTGATCAAACATGGTCCACTCATTCCTTCTAGAAGTATATCATAAGTTATTTGATCATTCTTACTTGAGCTTTATGAGTTCAACGGTGAAATGGGCTTAACGTATGTGTGTTCTTCCGAAAGATGATGCACCAATTTCACTCTCGGTATTCTGCATAACATTAAATATACATATGTATTAGTCAAATGTGTTGTGTTACAACTTCCAGAGAAAACAAAATCGTCTGCGTTAAATAATGGGTGGAATTATTAGGGCATATTTAATGAAGTTGTAACGTACTTTGCAAATTGGTAATATTGGTAATTGTCCTAGTTTGGTAGACACCGGCTAGTTTGGTAATTAATGTTTTATTTGCTCCTATTTGGTAATTATATTCTCAAATTCTAGTAATTATAGTTTCTTTTTGGTCGTATTTGTTGGTTACTATTTTACACTATAATTACGAAACTAGCTGGTATAAATAACTTTAACTACCAGGTTGGAACATAAATAGATATAATTAATGAATTAGACCATCTCGAAAAGGACGTTGCTGATTTACGGAATTTGCTCTAACTTAAAAAGTCCAAGTTGACTTTTCATAGGGATGGAGGGAATACAAGGTAGTGACCTGTGGTCGACTATATATTACCTGAGATTTAGGTGAAGGAAACACGTTCCAAAATCGAAGTGTTTCATCTCCAGCTCCCGTCACAATTGTCTGCAAAAAGCCATTATTCCATTTTAAATTCATGATAACAGGTCGCTAAACTTATGACAACAAACAGAATTAATAAAACATACCTGTCCGTCTGGTGAGATTGCAAGGTAGAGGACTCTATATGTATGGCCAGTAAGTGTCGCAAGCTGCATTGCCGATTAAAAATTTAAAGTAAAGGAAGTTAGCATAAACTGTACAACTATGCAAATGTACTGCGAAAAGTAAAAGGTGGCAATTTTGACTCATTTGCTTTTGAATGGTAAAAAGCAAAAACATAATTTTATTGGAAACATTGATCACTTGATTAAGAAAAGCATGTTATCTCTGATTCTTTATATAAGAATTTAAAATTTTTACAAGAAGTATTTCGGGTCAATACAAACTGTTACAACCTGTATGTTTTGACTCGACCCCATTTCAACTGTAACAATCCCCACATGATAACTATATTGTTAAATAACTGATCATGCATTTTCCTTTAGATAACTATACTGTTATTAAAAAAGTTACCTTGGACATAGTAGGGTATCTCCAAACAATGATCTGGTTTTGGGAATATCCATGGGTACTCACGAGTTCATTCACATTCTTTGACCATACGAGATTGCACACCTGCCATTGTAACAACACAACGAGTTAGCAGTCTATTTATCAAATGTCTAAACTAACTTTAATGATGACAAAAGAAGATAATCTCGTTATCCAAGATCTATATCAGACATTTTCAGTGATTGTTTTGTATGATGGTAATGGCTAACTTCCGCTAGAATTTCATCAAAAAGGAAATGCAGCAACCAATTTAGAACATCCCGATTTGTTGCAACGTTCAATGAACCAAAAAGGCAACGGATAACAAAACAGAACTAGGATTCACATAAATCACGTTTGGCAACTTCTAATATTTACAAAGGATTCACTTATACATGCTTTTACACTGTGCTCTCGACTTTAAGGAATGTAAAAGGAAGGGATGAGATGGTTAAATTTACAAAAGGTTTTCTACAACTTACCCTTATAGGGGTGAGTTCAATTTCTTGGAAATCCTATTCATATTGTATTTTTCTATTTAATTGCTTACTATGTGTTCCTAATGAAGCATACCTGAGCTTAAAGGATCATACTAGGTGAATAACATCCAAAACAATGGCAAGTCCAGAACTTTCAACTTGGATGCGCTACCATACAAAATATAAACCAGAGATGTACAGATGCACAATTCATAATATATTCCCCCCAACCCCCCCAACAGGTTACTCTAAATCAGCGAAAACCATGGAGAAAAGTTATCAACAGAGTGCTAATAGGGGACTTAGCCTGCTACTAAGTATAGCAACATTCATGAAAAATCCTGAAACCGGAATGTATAGCAACATTCATCATATTATCAGGATCTTTAATTTAAAAGACTTCTGATCCAATAAGCATGATCATGATTTACACGTTAATGAAATGTAAAGTACAAGAATGTTACCTGGCTACCGGTATCCATGCAGCTCAGGTGAGAATTAGTGGTTGTGTTCCAAAATCGTATACATCGATCTGCAGTACCTCCACCAGATGCCAAGAGTCCATGAACATGTGGAGACCATGCAATTGCTTTCACAGCAGCCGTATGCTCACAATATTTCAGGACAGGTTGTGTCGAATGTTGGTTCCAAACAAAAAGCTGCACGAAATCGAAAAATATAAGTCATTAATTACTCATCCAAATATAATAATAGGAGATATGTATATTAATTACTTACCCTGTTATCATTTCCACCAGATGCTAATTCACGATTATCATATGACCACTTGAGTCCACATACCTACAATTCACGTGTAAATAATTGAGATGATATTATAAGAAAGAAATTATATACAGTGTTAAAAAATTTCTATAGTAACAAATAAAAGATTTACATGATGTAAAAATAGCGTACCTCTGATTTATGACCGCTTAATTTACTAACAAAATCTTCTTGTGCACGAGGATCTCGTAGAAGAATACTTTTATCTCGACTTCCTGAAGACAACATAGACGAACTCCAAGCTAAGGCGCCAACACGTAATCTATGTCCTTCCATTGTTCTTACTCTCTTACAACGAGCAGCGTCCCAGATCTGGAACAAAAATAACACCATCATTCAATATGCTATGATTCAACCATCATTTTTTTAAGTATATATGACAGAACAATACCATAAAATTATTGACATTACCTGAACTTTACCGTTGCTAGTCCCAACAGCAAGACTAGTTCCCCGTTGTGCCCACCCAACCGAACACACACTATCATCATTCCCCAAATCACACAACTTCGTCACCTGCATTTGCATTAAAGTTTGATTATCAATAATAGTAACAAATATAATCTTATAAAAAGTAAACCTTAGAGTTTGAAATTTACCTTACTACTGCAAGCATTCCATAAATAAACACAATTACCCAATCCAACAGCCAACACGTTGTGAGAAGACCAATCAACAAGATTCAAATAAAAATCATCTTGCAACGCCGGTGCATCCAAAACCTAAAACCAACACAAAGTCCAACGTACCCACAAAAAATTAGTGATAACCCAGTACTCAACAAATATAATATTTTCTTTTTTCAAATCAACCAAAAATCACAACCCACAGATTATTATCCAAAAACTAGCATAATGGTGTTATTACCAAAAAGAATCACATAGCTATTCTAGAGTTCTAGTCCAACAAGAAAATTATAAGTATCGAATTAGCCTATTTATGATAAAGTTATTGGCTTGCATACATATTGATAGTCAAATAAGAGGGTCTTCGGGGATTGCATTTTGGAGTAGATTATCCAATTATTGCATTTCGAAACGCAGATAATCAAACAAAGTGTAGCAAATCACTTGAAATGACGTGATAATCTACGTTTTCTTAGAAACAAAACACAGTTTTAAAAAAAGCAACTTTCTTTTGTAAAACGGATCGGTTCAACACAATCCCATACATTCCCTAAATTCTTATAGGCTATGTGTCTACTAAATTACCAAACTACATTTTCCAGAAGAAAGTAAAATTAGCAAATACCCAACACATTATCGAGTACAATTACCAAAACAAACAATAACATTTAGAAAGCAGCTTTCTTTTGTAAAACGGATCAAACGCAATTCCAAAGCATACCACATTGCTATTCTAAATTTGTAATCCTAAGAAACTATCATAATCAAGTCTAATTTCTTAACTATTGCTGATCTACTAAATTACCAACATCTAGAAAACTATCCGACAAATTATCCGATTATTGCATTTGCAAAGAGCAGATAATCAGAAAAAAATATGAAAAATCACTTGAAATAGCCATATATTCTTAGAAACAAAAAACAGTTTTGAAAAGTAACTTTCTTTTGTAAAACGGATCAAACGCAATTCTAAATATCCCCTAAATTACCAAACCTATTTGCAAAATCTCCTAAGTTACCAACACCTAACAAACTACATATAATCACCAGGCCAGACACATTATCGAGTACAATTACCAAAACAAACAATAACATTCAAAAAGTAACTTTCTTTTGTAAAACGGATCAAACGCAATTCCAAAACATCCCACATTGCTATCCTAGACTTCTAGTCCTAACAATTGCTAACCTACTAAATAACCAACATTTATCGAAGAAAAAAAGGGTCACCTTATAAGGAGATCTAGGAACTTTCCTAGGCGCCTTAACGGGACTATTAACAAGACCACCACCAGCCACACTAACATCCTCCTCACCCGAAAACAAATCCAACCCATCAATCCTCACTCTAGTCTCACTCTTAAACCTAAAAATATTCCTATTCACATTCCCTCCATTCCCAAACACCCCCCTCTTATCCGGAGTACCCGGACTAAACCCTCCAAGATCAAGATCAGACCCAAACAAGGCCTTCCTCAAGAGCGCGGTATACGCCGCAGAAGACGACGTCGTTTCATCATTATTAGTATTATTAGGTGATGGTGATGATGAGGTGGCGGGTGGGGTTTGAGGGGGGGTTGTGATGTTGAAAAGGTTGAAATTTGAAGCGGATCGAGATGGGATGAATCGGTCTGAGTAGATTGTGCGGGAGGGTGATGGGTGGTAGTACGATGATGGTGGTCTTTTAAGGTTCTTGTCTGTGTTTGTGTTCGTCATGTTTGATTAAGATTTGGTTTGTTTTGTTGGGTGGTTTGGTTGGTTTTTTTAAGGATGTGTGATGGGGTTTGATGGTTTTTATGTTTTTTTTTTACCGGGAAGGGAGGGTGGTAAAGTGTAACTATGTAGGGATTTCCCGGGAAGTAAATTGTATTTTATTGCCTACTTTTATTGTTACTTGCCTAGTATTTGATTATTGAATGTTACTATTACTATATCTAGTTGTCTAGTACACTACTTATAATATCTTTTTTCTAAATTTAAAAAGTTTTAAATTTAAGTAATGTGTAACCTGTATGATATCATTGATAATTAAAAATAGTAACAAAATTAATTACTAAATTAATATTTTACATATTAATTTATCTTTAAACTTTTTATTATTTTTGTTTGTAACCCATAAACTTTTTTTTTTTTTTTTTTTTTTTTTTTTTTTTTTTTTTTTTTTTTTTTTTTTTACAATGACTACAAATTAAACCAGCAACATTAAGAGTAACACTAAAATCATAAGTTCGCAAGTATGATTATTTGGCTCTATAAACTGTCGTTCTGCGTGAGTATTCGTCTAGTTTAATATGAATGGATATTGTAACTATATTTTATATGGTGGTATGATAAATAACTACCAGTATGTCCATTAGTATTTATACATATCTAACTTAAAATTTTACAGCCTTTTATAAATAAATATTATGTAAGGGGGGCTCCGATTTAGTATATATCCAGTAATATTTATACATAGTTAAGATTTTCGTGATTTAAAAGGCCTCATTCGTAGCTTCGCACCGGGCCAAGTGTTTTTTAAGCTTGATTTGACAAGTGCTATATCATTTAATTATATTTTACCAGGGTGAAACATCCCTTTTACCAAAAAATATATATATATATATATATATATCATTTAATTACATACTTTGATACTTATATCACTTGTCGCACATATAATATTTGACAAATGTTTTTAATAAGACTTGAACTCATAACATATCAATTGATATGCAGTGGCGGCGATTAGCATGTGCAAGTGGTGCAACCGCACCGGGGCCCCCTTTGTTAGGAGCCCCTAATTTAGTATATGTCATAATTCTCAATTTCCAGGTCAATTCCTTAGTCCCGACATTTCCTATTCATTGAACTTCAATTTAACATTTCACGTAAACAGGGTTTACGGGTATTCATTTGACGAAACCGGGTAGGTTAAGTCACATTGTCATTCATCGTACATTTCATAGACTAGGGTTAGTCTACATTGCATCACGACATCATTTGCATTCTATTCCACTCGTAGATATATATTTTCAAGTTACACTTATTTATTTATTTGTATATAAATAATAAGACAAGTTATTAGTTTTTAACCTAATGTACCAAACAAATTCCACTAGGGCACTAATATATTTTTATATTAGTTATTTTTCCACTAAGGTTATAAAACTATATATTATTTATTTTTGGTGGTTAACCAAATAATAAACACTTACTTGAACTTATATATATATAATAATTTATTTATCAAAGTGATACCTATTAAAATACCTAATGTTTATGAAAATTATATTTTTATAATTTTTACAACTTTATTATATCCCGTATTGTCCCGTTATATTTTATTTTTAATTAACCCGGTACCCGATAACGCTAAAAATACAAAACTATGCACTAAACGGTATCCCGTAAAATCAAAGTGGGACAAAATTGTGACAAGACCACCACCTCATGTGAGGTGGCCGGCCTTGGGGTCCTTTGGGACACATGGGGCTTCCAAATTCACCCAACTACATTCCACTATCTCATTTTACTAGTAATTCTTGCATGTAAAAAAAACATAGATCAAAATTTTTTCCTACTCTCTTGTGTCCTTCATCCTTGCTCGTTCCATATCAAGAGACCAAAGGGAGACCACATTTTCAAGCACAAAATATTTTACAAGACTTAGAATACATCCATTACAAGGTTTTGCAATATAAACCTATGGATTGTTAGGTTTTTCTACATAAAAGTTAGTAGGTTTTCAAGTAAGTACATCACCTATTTTTATAAGTTCTACCACAATTTCCTTGCTAGGTTTATGTACATTTATCATTTTTGAACTTGCATGTTGAAGTCTATACCACAAAAACCTAAGTTTCTATCATTTTATGTGTAAAATGGATTCCTTATGAAACCTTGGTGAAATGATTGAAATGGTGATGTTAGGGAACCCATGACACCCTAAGAAGGTGTATGGTAGATTAAGGGATGAGTTGATGTTGTTAGTAGTGGATTTGGACATGTACAAACTAGGTAAAATCATTTTTGGAACCATATGTAAACCTACTGTCCCTATTTTAAAAATTGGAAAAATTCAGTGAGTTTTGGTAAATTTTGGACCCAAGATATAGAAAATACATTCTTAGACGAAACTATGGCCTTTTGAATCGCTAAAAACGGACTTATAACGAAGGAGATATGCCAAAAATAAAATGCTACTAGACTTATACATTTTCCGGAAAATTGTGTGCTGATGTACGAATTTACTTGGCCAAAAGCGAGCCTTAGACCTTTTCAAAACTTGCCAAACTATTGAAAATATGTTAGTATACCTTTTTACCTTTTCGGGGATATAAAGAACTTGAGAATCGGCCTTATAACGAATTAGTTATGATTTTTCGAAAGTTATTGTTTTCACTAATAAACCACCAGCACTTTACCCAGAAATTTTCTAAGTATACCCAGAAAACACCACTGTTGAGAGCTATTTTCCCGCAATTGACTCAGTTCTGGAGTTTTGGACTTCAAGGAACAAAAGTTAGAGCACCTGGCCTAGTTTTCAAATCAAAAAGCCGTTTGTCATTTGGGACTTAAAATGAGTAATCTAGCAGCTATCCAAACATTCATAAAAACTGCCCAGAAATGGCGCTTTAGCCTAAAAACACCATACTTTTCGACCATTTATCATAAAATTCTAGACACTTTGAGCAAAACTTCACCTCCTGAACATATTTAGGCTTGTGCTAAGCTTCCAAAATACCAATTTTATTTCCTAACTCTCAATATTCACTGATTTACAACTAGTTTTCCGAAGCCCATTTTTAACCGTATTTCAAAAATTACTAAGTGTTATATTACGTCTAAACCTATATTTCACTATTATACTAATACTATCGTATAACATTATTAGACTAATATTGAAATGTATATCACTATGACTTATACGAAGATATAAATTATATTTTCGACAACAATACATATTTTGAATACAAACGAGTGTATAAGATTATAAGTGCAAGTCATACATAAACCATTTCATAATCTAAATTAGTATTACTTGCATTCATTTTAGGTTGCATTAGGAGATTGCACCTCATTTCTTCAGCTCATACATTCCCGTTTGTACCATTCCTTGAGGGAGTTTTATAGCCCGTATGCATTCTTTTCTTGTTTTCAAATCCACGGGGGAGAATACATTGTTCCATTTTTGTACGGACCTAAGTAATACAAATCCAAACGTACAATGCTTAAGTTACCACATTGCCTATGAAAGTTCCCCTATTATCATGAACCGTTAATTGTATTTAAGCGAGAGTGAGTGGATAGATCTATTGAGGGTGACGCCTCCATCCGTGATGGGTTACCACAGTCAAGCGGATGCATTTCATTTTTATTCATATTAGAGTGCTGGCAAAAACTCTTTAGGGGCATTACATACAGTCAAGCTTCGGGGTCATGACTTAAGGCTATTGTACTATTTTTCATTTACCATGTGACAGTTAGTCATACTTTATATTATGGTTTTCGTTTAACATGCATTTTTATAAACCGATGATTTCTCACAACATTATTGTTGAGCTTTTTAGCAATGTATTTTCAGGTAACTAATGTAACAACATGTGACATGCATTGGACCAACATGGAGTCAGAGAGTCGACCTCTCACTCTTTTTCTTCAATGCACTTATGAATCGTTTGATCTTGTCGTTTTTATTTTCAATAAATGTGTAAAACCACTTGGGACCTATGTTGTAAACTTTTATGTTTTTTTTTAATAAAATGATCAAACGTTGTATTTACAAAATGAAACTTTAGGTCGTTCAATGTAACCTTGTATGAGATGCCATGATCGTTACACCCGGGAATTCAATTCCGCTTCCATTTAACAGGTAAATTCAGGGTGTGACAGATTGGTACCAGAGCAAAGGTTATAGCGAACTAGGTTGTCCTTATATCCTAGACTATAACTACCCCATAGTAACATCTCATCATTACATTATAAGTGCATATTTATATTTTTGAGTTTTCATTAAACGGGTTATTCATTTCATTTTACATTGTTTGTTACAGAGTATGTCTACCGATTCACATCCTATCATACTTTCATCTGACACTGACATGCCGGATGCTATGTCATCTACTGCTGTTCCATTACCAGTCCATCCAGCACCTGTTGTATTACTTACTATTCCAGCACCTCAGTCACCGTTAGTGACATCTGTTCAGGATACCGAGGCCTTTTACGAGGACGAGGTAGCTCCTACTCCTCAGATTTCTCCAGTTGCACCATCTTCTGTGTTGCGTGCACCCACCTCATCACTACCTCATGTTGCTCCTGTTCAGTCAGGACAGACTACTCCTGTTCGTCGTAGGACATTCAGGAATGCTCGAAAGAGTGTTCGCATTGTTACTTCCACTCCTACCATACCCATTACTCCTACCTCACCATCACCATCCATTACCTCACTGTTGCCCCTACACCTACTCAGCCCTCGCTGCTTGAGAAGCGTGCAAGGCTTACACCTTCACCTTTACCTACTGAGGCTTCAGATCTTCCACCTACTCAGTACCATGTAGGTGAGAGCTCGCGTGCGGCTGCAGCGAGAGAGCCTCCTACCGTGACTTTAGATTCCCAGATT
>LBNU01032989.1:18047-48176 GCA_014162995.1 Artemisia annua
GGGGGGTCTTGCCCAAGATAAAAATAGTTTCCTAATTGTTTGGTATTTATCTTCTATTTTAAGTGTGGTACAAAATAATTAAAACACAAATGGACCTTGTTATATTATTCTTGGCGTGAGACTATAAGTCCTAATATTCCAAATAAATAAGATTGCTCAAATAAAATTATTTTGGATCATAGTTTATATATTTTTGATTTTTTTGAATTTATCTAGTATTTTAATTAAGCTTTTAACAAAATTTTAAATTATAAGGGCAATTTGGTAATTTTTCAAATTCATGATTTTTGGGTTTTACAACTTCTTCCCCTCTAAAAGAAAGTTTTCGTCCTCGAAAATTGAAGATATGCAAATCCAATGGGAACGTATAAAATTATGCAAAACACGAAAACTTGGTTTCTCATGACCCTAATCCCTATCTTGTTGATCTAAGATGTTTTTCGTTTCACACAAAAGGACCATATCAGATGGCGTCAAATCAAATGAATAGGATGTCCCATGCAGAGAATGATATAGATATTCCCTAGGAAGAGGTACACGGTAGACGTTATGAACATGCTACAACTGAGGAGGTAGAGTTATACGTTAGGAAACCTCCTCCGAAAAGTACAAGAATCAAAAGTTCCAAATTCGGTTCCACATAATTCCGGTCCGTAATCAAACAATACAAAAAGTAACGGTCTCACAGATGCGAATCGTAGAAGTAGCAAAACACAGGTGTACCTCTCAAAATGAATAAGGGCATTCAAGCAGATAGAAAACAATTTAATCGATAACATCGGACGGTAGAAGGCTCTACAACGAACCCTAAGATCATTATCACGATACAAAGGTCAACAAACATATCCTCGCAGGTCCAAGCACATCAAAACGTACGGTACAAAAAGATTTACTTCTTGATAGGTCAATCTAAGCAAGCTACATGATCACGTAATACAATTATGAATCGATTAAGTTAGTTATGCAAGAAATAGTTGACGTGGGTATTCGGTTTGCCTTTACTTTTGGGTCACCCTTAACCCAATCCATCTTCACATGTGGTGTTACAATTATACGTAGCACCTCATATTTCATGACTTAAAACGCATAATTTGACTTTTTGTTTTTTTTTTTCCTAGCCTTAGATAGTTACATATGTTATGACAAATCATTGAAAGACATCAAATTTGTCCCATATGTCAAAATGAACATCTCAACATAATGTGACAAAATCGCGCTATCTTGTCTGCTACCATGTTTCTACAACATGAACAAAACGAATGCAAAGATGTCGATTATGCTGAATGGCGTATAAATTTCCAAAGTCCTGCCACTTTGATTTCGTTGCCCTATACACACTTGTGTAGTTGTGTATTCTATTATTATGCTTTATGCAAGAATATGTGCATGTATGCGTGTCACGTTATGCATACGAGTTACTAAACTGTGCCTTTCAGAACAATATTTTAAAAAGACCGATGATGCAGGGCATAAGGGGGTGTTAGGATTCTCACAAACTGTATTCTTTGAGCCAGTGCATTGGCTTAAACGACTGACGTCAACTACTTGTCAAATGTCTAAAATACCCTTTGAGTCTTTATGCTGATAAAAAGTGAAGATCTTGTAGACCCAATGCAATATCATTAATTCTTCGTGACCATATGACATTCAACAAGATAGGCATTGAGAACCTTTTAAAAGTAAAAATGTCAAAAATTCTTAAAACAGGAGGACGACTCGAGTTGCACACTTGTAACGATTGAATGGTTCAAATGCATTTGAGCTGCACACTTGTAACGATTGAATGGTTCAAATGCATTTGAGTATGACAATTTAAGTGATAATCCTACAAAAAGCAATATGTCCATTGTCTTCACGGTATAGCCTACTAACATATACAAGCAAGGCATACAACAAGGTTTGCACCTCATCCCCGATATATAATTAGCATTGTTCATCAAGGAAGAAGCCAGAAATTTAATATAAATCATCTTGTTTGTTCTAAGCTTTCTTGATTTACATGTGCAGATGACGGAGGCACAATTTGTCCACTTAGGCCATATAATTTAACATAGTAGTAGTAGTACGTAGTTCTTGTTCTTTTGGGACTCGAAACATAGAAAAAGCTTGACCAATCTGAATTATGACATTTCACTAAACTGCTTTATAGTATGAGCATTTTGTAACCATACTTTATGTACATAAACGTACACTGCTAGCTATGGATGATTCTCTAAATACTTGTGAGTCCTACATGAAAAATCCCAACAGAAAAAATATATGAAATTATGAATGTTGTTGAGTGAGCCGCTCGTGTGGGTGTATGTATATGCCAGCCTGCTTTAACTGGACACTCAGCAGAACTCAAATTGATAGAAACGTGAAGAAGTATTATTTTAAGAATCAAGAGGAAATACCATAGAATATCTAGACTATTTTGCATCAGTTGGAAATTTTTACAAAAGTAAACATTAGAAAACCCCTAGACATTTTTCTTTCAGATATTGAATACAAATAATCTACTGCTAGTCTTCTTGTAATAATACAGATGCCAAAACCAATAGTCAGGACTCAGGAGCGAGATGATGGTGTCACGAAATACCGAGTTAACGGGTTATGCATCATACACATGTTCACATGGCTGGCCCATTTAGTTATTTATGTCGGGTCCGGGCTAACGTGACCCAACCCATTTCAACCCACCAGTATGTTTGTATTACAAAATACGAATTGAATAATAAATTTAGAATATATTGACCTGGTGTGCTGGTTAAATTTATGATTTTGCAAAGCCTACATTAAAACCGTTGATTTTGGCAATTAGTATTTATTCACAGTGCCATGATCCATTTATTTTAGTTATGACATATTTGTTTGAACTCTTTGAGAACTTTACCATACAAATATCACTCAATCTCCATTGGCATATCAGTGTAATCTGTTTTATTAACCTTACGATAATTCAATGTCGTGCATTCTACACTCAAACAAAACATATCAAGTTCTGTCGTCATAATTAAAACGAATTTCATTTTATATTGGTTACTCCAAAGATAAATTAAAATGCAAAAATGAAGAAAAGGCCTCAAACATTTTCTCAGAATAAAACTATGAATAAATTACAAATTAAGCCACAAACATATGGTGCATCATATATCATCAATCATGTACAGGTTGGACTGGTTCCAAAACACTAAACGGCATTACACATTGAATCAATGGGGTTTCCCCACGAAAAATAAATGTCGGCAGAAAGTATGAAAAAATAGTCTTAGAGATGGAGAATGCATCTTAGTGATTTTCCATCAATGAGTAACTGGAATGCTTGGTTTATCTCACTGAATGGAAGTTCATGTGTTATAAATTCATCCAACTTCACCGCCTGCATAAAAATAATCCAAATCATTATTGTAAGAATCTTGAAAATATATTTTGTAGCAAAGAGAATAATATATGAACCAATATAAAAAATTACCCCATGCATGCATTGTTTCGCAAACTGAGGGAGCTGAGTTTTCCCTTTGAAGTCCCCGAAAACGGACCCAATAATTCTCCGGCCACAAAACAGTTCCATGGGATGAATAGGGAGTGTTTTCGGTGCTGAATGAATTCCTAATAATACTGTCAACCCCCAACCCTGTACAACATGTATCCGTTTAGTACCGTTTTACAAATATTAATGGTATGTTAATTGAATACTATCACTAATTAAAGACGCGTAATAAAATTTAACCTCATGCGTTGATAGGAAAGCCTCACGAAGAACATTCAAGTTTCCGGCACACTCGAAGCTAAAGTCCACTCCTCCTTCCAAGATTTCACTAATTTCCTGTTAAAATTACATTTCACATCACATAATTAGTTACTAGTAACTAATATACTATTATGTATGCATAACATAAGGTTCATTTTTATTTACTCACCTCGTGTACGGGCTTATGCAATTCCAATGGGTTTATGATATCAGTAACTCCCATGGATATACCCCTACTAAGCTTATCAGAGTTTATATCAATCCCAACGATTCTAGACGCTCCTCTAGATCGAGCTCCTTCAACTACGGCAAGTCCTACGGCTCCTAGACCGAAAACAGCCACAGTCGATCCCTCTTGTACATTAGCAGTATTCCAAGCAGCTCCAAGACCAGTGGACACACCACAGCTGAGCAACGTCATGGTCTTGAGAGGAGCATTGGGGTCGATCTTGACCACGTTGGCGGAGTCAACTACCGTGTACTCACTGAAAGTTGAGGTGTTAAGAAAATGGTATATGGGCTCTCCTTGTTTTGTCCAGAAACGTGTCTTTCCGTCGTTAACCATAACGTTTTTGAGTGGATCGACTCTGAACTTTTTGCATAGGTTGCTTGTTTTCGACTTGCAGAAAACACAATCACCGCACTCTCCATTAAATATCGGGACTACATGGTCTCCTGCTTTCATATCCTCGACTCCTTCTCCCACACTCTCCACGATCCTATATTACAAGAAAAATAGTTTGAATTAAGTTTATATATTACGTGGCCTAGCGCTAGTGGCCGGTATCAAAGGTGTTGCGTCAACTAAGAAGTTATGGGTTCAAGTCTCAATAAGAACATCATATTGAACATATAAAAATTAGTACCCAGAGGCTTCATGGCCAAAAATTCGCGGATATACGTTTTGAGCTTCATTCTACATCAAGATAAAAAGAAACAAGAACCAAGTTAGCTCATTTATATATAGGTATATAATGACGATGATAGAATGAGTGATCGATCGATATTATTTAATACCTTGCCTAGCCAAACACCAAGATCAGTTTGACAAATCGACGTAAAAAGGATCTTAATTCGGACCTCCATCTTCTGTGGTGGATCCACTAGTATTTCTTCCACGACCAACGGTTGAGCCGGACCCCATGCAACGGCAGCTGCATTAAGATCGAAAGTAAAATCTTATCTTCTTGTTCATGATCGAAGATTATACATGCATGGTGTTAATGTTTATACACAACTACACGTACAAGTTATATATATAGCTAATAGACTATATGCTATTTACCTTTGCAAGTGATAACTTTGCCTGTAGTGTTGCCATCCTTAGAGTGAGATACACTATTGTTGTTTTTTATGATTGCCATATTATATATGCAGTGTATTTACTTAATTAGTAGTATGTTTCCTAATTTGTGTAAGATATATTCCTGGTGTGGTGAAGAGGCACAACGAGGTGCCATGGTGGACTGACGAACCCCCTTGCGAGCTGCACCTAATGCCCTTAGGATAGTCCATGCACTTTCTAGATTACAGTACAAGTGTCAATCCTTAATATACAAGTTATCACAGGTGAAATGTTCTAGACAAGATGTTTAATTCTTTGAACACGAAGCATCTAGTTTATGTCACTTGGCTATAAGGTCAATTATTGTTATTGTTAGACAACAAATATGATAATTCATTTCTTTACACTATGTATAAGACCCATAAAAGTAACTAAGTTTTGTTACATTTATAGAGGAAAAAAATAAAAATGAAAATCAAATGCTCTACTGCTAAGATCTTTTAGTTCCTCACAAAAGAACAAATGTTCAAACCTCGCTAGGTGGCAAAGAAAATGTCAGAAATAGTATTGGAGTGAAAGTGATGAGGCCGCATACGTTTGAGTCAAAAAGGCTCACCCTCCCGAGCAACCGGAACAAGAAAAACTCATTTATTTCCGTTTTACATTTATATAACGCGTATGGTTATGTGACAACCGTCCAGAAATGAAAAGAAGCACATCAGTTCACATTTAAATCATATAATGTTTCACACTTTCAGGTTAGGCTTATCTAGGATTTTTGTTTCTTATTTTTTTTAGCACAATATACGCTTAATGCTTATGTATATAGTGTTTTAACGTGTTTCTTTCAATGCCGTTACATTTACCACTTCAGTAACAACTTTTGTAACAAGGTCATTTTGCTGTAGTTTATCTATAATTAAGTTTTCGCTCGTTTAAATATACGAGTATACCCGAAATATGTATGTACAATTGACTTGTTAGAGTGAACGAGGCTAGTAGTCGATCAAGTCATTATATAGACGTCGTAGTTGGCTTGTAGAATTTATTCGCAAGTGTAAATGATTCAACGCTCATACCCTTTTCCTTCAACTTGTGTTAGTTGGATACCTTTATATCGAAAACTTTTATGTAGGACCAAACATGCATGCATGATGCATGACCCTTTAATTTGATGTACGTATATGATCCAAGATAGGATTAATTAGACCAAGATAGTCAAAGATGTTTGCTTAGTCAGCTTGGTCATGCTTGATTACTGATCTTCATCTAACAGTCTTTATAGATTTTATGTTATAGATTGAAAAGTCAAAACTGAATGTTAAAGAAAATAAGCGAAAAATTCTTTGAAAATTGTTTCACGAATATCGACCCTTGTTATGAAAAACGACATAGCGAGTAAAACAAGTTTGCTCGAACTATTTTTTGCTCGAGGTCAATAAGATTATTACATGTACCAATTTTTTATTTTACAGATTGAATGTGAATGTGACACTTGGAAGTGACAAGCAAAATAGTTTTTTCGCCATGCCATTTGCTCGCTAAGAGTATTTGGTGGATTTCACCGGGTATTGACACGTGGTTAAGCAAGCAAAATACTTTGCTTGCCATCCCAATTTGCTCTCTATGATTCTATTGTGGAAGATACCGGGTGTTGAAATTCTTTGCTTGCCATTCCAATTTGCACTCTATGATTTTTATTTACACGCTTTAACCGATCAAAATAAGTAGCAAGCAAACACACACGCCCAATTGGTCACGCGAGCAAATAAAAATTGGATAAGTAGGAGCAAAATGAAAAAGCGAGCAAACTCATTTGCTCTACGTGTCTCTTTATTATTTTTTAGAAAAAAATGATCGATCAGTATTGTGCTACATAGGAAGTAACGAGCAAACGAGATTGCATAGCAAATGTATCTGCTCGCCATGTCTATTTTTGTAATGCGAAAAAAATAAGGGATAATTTCATATATCCCCAACTTAAACCTTATAATGCCATATTTACCCAACTAAAACTCATAATGAAATATATACCCAATTTAAATAATAATTTGTCATATATACCCATATTACTAATTTAATCATTTTCAAAATTTATAAAATTAATAATAACTATTTTTCACGATTATGTTGACTAGGGGAATCTAGGTTTACATAAAAATTAATGGGTGCTTGGATGACTACATGATCACATTTATATGATAGGATTTTATAATATGTGAAATAAAACTTCTTGACTTTTAGTTTTTTTAGTTTTTACAAAGGTTTTAGTAGTTATTTGATCTTGTGATGAGATCACGTATTCCATACTTGATGTCATTTTCAATTGCCATGAATTTTACGTATCTAGTTGTGTAAACGTTGACCACACTCGTTAGACAAACACCTGGCTTAATATTATGAGTTGTGACATACTGACATGTAAATGCTTTTACCAGTTAGACAATTGAAAACTTATACAATATACTATAACACAAGCACTTACGTGCTAAATAAGAAGTTCTATTTTCAGTTGGTTTTTATCATGTATTACGACAATTTACTCATGAAATAAAATTAAGGACGTGATGATAGTTGATGGTATCATCAGGTGACGATAAAAAAATATTTTGGATCAATTTCTTTATTAAGGTATTAGGGGTAAAATGGGAATATAATAACATAAATTAAATTTTAACTAGTTTTATAAAGAAATGGTTAAATATGACAAATTGTTATTTAGATTGGGTATATATGTCATTATAAGCTTTGGTTGGGTAAATAACTAAATATGGCATTATAAGGTTTAAGTTGGGGATATATGGAATTATCCCAAAAAATAATGTCGATTTTGATTTTTTTCTGATGAGAGTAGATATTTGTAGTTTAATTAGAAAATAATGTTATTGAAGATTAAGAAATATGGAAAATAGAAAAGGAACTCCGTAACTATCACCTAACAAATCTAATTAACATGCACACCTAACTACTTTCAAACTAACGATATGCAGATGTGGAAATGTAAAAACTCTCAGTTGTTGTATTCACAATAAACTCTAATACCATGTTACGTACTTTGAAATTTCAAAGTTGAGAATTAGAAGATAAAAATGAGAACATATAGTAATATGCTTTCAGCAAGTTGTTTCCAAAAGACACAAAACTTGATAGCAAACTAAAAGATTATGAAAACCGGGTGAAATTATATTTTTCTGACTTAAATGAGTTTTTCTTAGACTTTGTGTTTTTTTTTTCCAGGACTACAATTTTATAACGAGCGGACTATTTATTATTAAGTTTCTCAAGTAGAACTACAGACGAATAGGCGACTTATGTACATCTCGTGCGTTACTATCATCTGACCAAATTAGCTACCGAATAAACCTACTATATATCTAACTAATTAAGTACGTGCAGACGTAGAAATACGCTAATGCAAAATTTTAGTTGCGCTAGCCATTTTGATAGGTTGTTTTCAGAAAAACCTAACCACTATTTCATAATACCGTTTCAAACAATCAGATCATTTTGATACGACAATTCGGTTTGCTTTTACAACCATTTATGATAAGATCAATCCTTTCACAACAAATATAAATGAACTACGTACTCGTAGTAGTTGATAACTTAATATAACGGGCCTTAACTAATAAGTTTGTTTTGGCCCATGGGTTATACGGTACAACGGACCTAATAAGCTTACATTTTTGCATTACTTTTGATACTTTTCAGAATTTCAGGGATGGAAAGCTACGAATAAACATACATACGTTGATAGAGCACAACTTACTGTTCATAAAAATTACATTAACACCCTTTAACTTAAAGATAGATTAGTACGTTTAACAAGTTTTAAGTTTTAACCTTCAACTATTTATCAATTAAAATAAACTTATAATTATGCTCTATTTAACTTTAGTTTTAAGTAAACAAAATGAAATATTCATCAAATACGATAAAAATAAGTGTAATATTGCAATATATACTTATCAACATGTTGGAGAATTTTGTAAGTCTTTATTGTTATTTTTAGAAGTTTTATCACAGTTAAGAAGAAGGAAAAAAAAAAAAAAAAAAAAAAACACCAACCCAATGGCAATGGTATTAACATTGTTCTTAGATTCATATATGCATTATAGCCTCATAAACAAAAATATAACTTTTGAAACATTAACAGAATTTGAAGATTTTTCTTGGGAGAGCCGAAATAGCTTGAAGTGTAGAAATAGTTTTTTATAAAACAAAAGTGTCCGTTCGATTATAGAACCACAATTTGACTGCTTAATGACATTAATCAGTAATACCAATGTGCAAGTTTCCTCAATATTGCTAGCAAGTTTAACCAACATTATCAAATTATGCACATAATTTAAACACCCATTTGAAAAATGAAGAGAAAAATTTATGTCTTGTACGAGAAAAGTATACTCACATGCACACTTACACAAGGAATGAACCATAGTAGAGACATTAAATGACGCTCGGAGTTTTTGTTTCTTTTGAAGGACCGTAAAACCAATAACAAAGAAGAATAAATAAATAAGCCTTCAACTAAAAATGGCGATTAGAGGATGATTAGAGGATGAATAAGATATTGAGAAAATATTAAATTTTGTATAAGATGATATATATATGGTCATGAGGATTGGAACGGAAATACTGAAAGCAAATCAGGAAAAATTGTGGCAGTTATAGTAAAAAAAAAAAATTATCCCTTAAGTATGAAATTATTTACCTTAATTGCTGGATTTTTGGGGTGGCCGGAGCCCTCCCCTGCCCTCATTAAGGTCCGTTTATGTTTTGAAACCTGCTGCGAAGCACGATCATACTCTAGTCGTTGACACTACTTATCTAAATACGTTCAAATAAGAAACTAATGAAAAAAATTTGCTACTATCGAATGTACCAAAAACCTCTTGGTTTATCGTGGTCAAGACTTAAGAACGCGCTTTATATACCTAATTTGGTATTGTCTTGTAAAACCTCAAAATGGTTAATCATTCTTCTCCAATAATAATTGTTCTCCATAAATCATTCTCCTCCGAGCACATACTATACCCCAAATATAGAGTATGTGTGTGCAAAACTTGAAAGACATCAAATTTTTTATGTACAAAAACCAATAAAAGTAACATTGAAAAGCATTTAGAGGATGAATAATAATCCTTCAAATATGAAGGATATTTGATTAATACTCCAATAAATCTCCAAATATGAAGGTGGTTGGAAATGTCTTTTATGTCTCCATTTTCCAAATGACATTTTAACTCATTTATCTTTCAAGTTAGCCTTCAAATTTATATTCATGGATTTTCTGTTTTGTTGCTTCCAGTGATATTAGTTGAGTAACGTGAAGTCAATTTTTGAACGTGATAGATTTTAAAATTTTTATTGTATTTTACACTTTGCGGAATAAGTCCATCCGATACGATTCAACGGATATATATCTTCACTAGCTTATAGACCCGTGAAATTCACGGGATTTAAGAGGGTTTTTGATTAAAAAATGTAAGTACGTGAATAAAATAAGAAAGAACAACTAACGTAAACGGTATGAAATTTTCTTGTAACGGAATAATATGCTATAAGTGAATAATAGTATAAAATACAATGCTTGTAAATACCTGTGAAATAAACGTTCATTGCCTCGTGATCTCCAATATGTTTGTCTTCAGAAGCAAATGTATGTAGTGACCATTCTAACAATTCAACAAAAGCTCCATTACTTAAACACCTAATAATTTTAAAAATATGTAAGTAAAAGAAGTTGGGCATTTATAATAATTGTAAATAAGAAAAATGCCACAAAGCATGTAATATATATACAGTACATACCTATTGACCGTTTGATCATAGACGTTGAAGAACTTCTTTATATGCCATATTTATAGTAGTTTTTGATAGGTTACCATCCGCATCTGAAACAACAACCTTCAAACCTTTTTTGCTTTTGACACGTGAAAAGAGCCACATATAGCTGTCCATGTGTGAAAACAGGACGTGGCAGATACAATCCGACTTTTGAAAGCGATTGCCATTGGCTCTTGTTTATTGTCGTGGCGAATGACACCGAAATGGGATATTGTTTCCTCACGATCTTTAGAGGTAAACATTTATCAGATGGAGTAATTCTCAATCTTGGTGGCATAAAAAATGTCCCTCTTGAACGTTGATCATAGACCATAAAAACTTCTTTATAGACTACATTTGTAGTAGTTTTTGATAGATTACCAACCACATCAGAAACAACAACCTTCATAAACAACAACCTTAAAACATTTTTTGCTTTTGACACGTGAAAAAGCCATGTATAGTTGTCCATGTGTGAAAACAGGACGTGGCGAATACAAACCAACTTTTGAAAGCAATTGTCTTTGGCTCTTGTTTATTGTCATGGCAAAAATTTCTAACACACGATATTGTTTTCTCACGATCTTTAGAGGTAAACAAAAAATTGTTTGCACATTAGATCAAACATCCAATAGAGTAAAACTCATAAATTCATACAACTCTCAAAATCCCCTTACTTGATAGTTGACACCATCTTAAATCTTAAAGGTTAATAGTCGTAAACAGTCATAGACAAAAGATATAATGAGGCACTAATATATTTAATATTGTAGTTTAATGGATCTAGATAAAAAGTTTTTAATCTTCACAAAAATACTCATATTCACCTACACTGCTTCATATGAAGACCCTTGAAACGGTAACATATAATTGTCCTTGTATGAAATTATACGTGGCAGATACAAACCAACCTTTGAAAGTGATTGGCTATGGCTCATGTTCATTGTCATAGAAAATAAAAAGGACACGGGATATTGTTTACTTATGATCTTTAGCGGTAAAAGTTTATCAAATCGAGTAATTTTCAACCATGGCATGATCACCTTCTTTCCAAAGTGTGTTTTGTTTATTATGTTTGCCTTAATATAAGTTTTTACTATTCTAACAAATTGAGCTTGTTCCATTACATAATTCATTCGACTCATCAATATTTCTCAACAAAGATTTCTAAAGAAATTATGCATTAAGAAGTTAAGTGTGTGAATAAAGTAAGAAAGAACAACGAAAGTAAACATGTTCCAATATTTTTGAAAGTAATAATAAAAAATAAGTCAATGATACTATAAACAATTTGGTTTATTACTCTTAAAATGATAAGTGTGCATGTATCTTCTTCTCCAACTTCGATAGTTTTGAAGAGCAAAGGTATGCAGTCAACGTCAAACACTTGAGTAGCCAATGTTCATCCCGTGAACACCTAAAAATTGAAAAGAAAAGTTGTTGATAAGAGTATATGTAAAGTAAAAAAATGATTAAAAAAAAAAGGTTTTTGTAGTTATACATACCTATTGAACATTGATCATAAAAATTTAAGTAATTGGTAGACAACGTGTAGTGCATTTCGAGATATTATCATCTACACTACTAATTGGAAACCTTCTAACCTATTTTGCATTTGAATATGAAAACGGCGATGTATAGTTACGTGTGAAAACTGGACATGACAAATACAAACCAAGCTTTAATTTGAGCTTAAATTAAATTGCAAATGATTACATATAATATATTATATATAAAGAAAACAAATCTACCTTAAGTTATTGTGTTAAAAAGTAAAAGAAGTTTTAAAACAGCATAAGAAGTTTTAACACAGTTTCAAAGTCTAAAATCTTAGCCAATTATTTTTACCCATACTTCAAATATTTAATGAATTTGACCTGTTAGAGATAAAATACAAACCAAATCGACCCGTTCATAATAATCAATAGGAAAGAGCAAAATATGATTAAAAAACCCGTTGAAGTCCTATTACAGTCAAGGTTTATAATGTCGGATAAATACTTTTAGATGATATCGCATCTATGTAGGTTAAATATGTTAAATATTGCACTAAAGTAAATACTTACAGATGAAGTCAAATGATTGGTGCTAGAGTCCCACCTTCATAAACTCCAGAATCATTAACTAAATATCATTTCTGATTGTAAAATTTTACACTTAGTAACGCTGAACAACGTAGTATATAATGGAGATAACATGCAAATTTAAACCTATAATCATTACAGGTAGTAGCCGAATAGTAACCACCTTGCTCTGCAGCTGCCTTATTGACATCGTTTTTCACAGATGAAACAACATCACCTGAACTTAGAGAGGCGACATGTACGAAATGATTGCTATAAATTTGTAACCCGATATGAAAATTATCAACTTGTAATCTTATAGTACTAATTGACGGGAGTGTTTGACATTGCGATTGAGAGTGGGGTTATTATTGCATGTCATAACAAATAATCAAACTATAATTATTCTATGTTACATAAACACCTTTAAAATGCAAACTTAATAAAGAGGTACCTTAGTGAGGCTCTAGTAACATTTGGACCTATTAACTAAACCATACATCTTGGCACAACCTACGGAATTCATAGCCGTCGTCACAGTTTTAGTGCCTCACACATTGGTTTTACTAAGTAAATACATATGAAAATATAGATCGAGTATTAGTAACTGTCTTAAAATGGAATCAGAATGAAGGCGTATTTGATTTATTTTATATTGGATATGCTGTGTGTAATTCAACTTGAATGAGAGCACATAGTCAGATTTAGAGAATATTGGTGGATGGTTATGTTCTCTCTCTGCATCAATGAAAATAGGATTTTAGGATTTTGGGAAAGCCACTTCCTTCTCATAACCTATAACCTGATACGACAATCCCAAACAACCCCTATATTCCTATAAGAAATAACTTCGGATAATGATAAGCTTAATGGAAAAGAAATCATACCTGGTACAAAAGAATATCAAAAGCCATCAATTTATTTTGGTCCGCATCATCACCATCCCCATCCACATTCTTCTTATTCGACTTAGGCCTCGTGGCAACACCCGTATCACTGCTTTTAGTATTCCACAATCAGCTTGCGCAAGACTAAAAACTAATACAATAACCATAGAGCTCGCAATTTCAATAAGCAATCCCAAACAACCCTTATAAGTAGTTTAAATAAGCACTCCTAAATAGCTATATAAGTAGTTAAAAGAAGTAATCCCAAACAGTCCTTATAAGTAGTTAATGTATTCTATTCAATGTTAAATTTTGGGACTTACTTCCAAAAAATTACAAAGAGTGCCACTTGAACATCAATAACTATAATATTGTGACATTTGATGAGTTCATTATTATAACCCTTGTTTAATTAAGGTAATACACAATTATTCCCCCAATAATGCAAATATTAATACAGTCATACCTTGGCTAAGTTAGAAACAAATACGCTAGGTCCCACTACAAATTATCCAAAAGATCCTCTTTAGAAATCTCTATGATACATAGAACCTGCATTACATATTCTACTGCATTAGGTTAAGTTATTGGAGTCTTCATAGATAGAAACCGTAGAGCATAATTTTTTTCGTATACTATTGCAAGGACCGAGAAATAGTTTATCTAAAAAGGCAACAAATAGATATATGTCAAAAAACCTTTTAATTACAGCAAATAAAACTTAATGGTGCATCTTTCTTCAAATCCACATCGGATGGGGTTATAGGCTTCCTCATTTGTTTATAACCATTTACTGATGGAGGACAGAAATAAAATTGTCCTAACATAACTGCACTTTTTCCCCATTTGATTGTCCATATGAGATAACCTCAAACTTTTTATAATTCAATTGTATTCTTTAACTAAAGTTTAAGATGACATGTGAAAAGATATGTCTAACACCAACAGAGAAAAATAAAAGGTATCAAATTTATCTTCAAACTAAATATGTAACCAATGTATCAAAAGTATTTGCAAATCATTACAGTAGTTATATATAACCTAGACCCATGTTTTAAAAAAGAATGGTGTTGCCTAGAAAAACATAAATTAATAAGCACAAGTCAAAGAATCAAAGAACAAATACCATCTGACACTCCAACTTCTTAATATTCAATCTTCATCATCATTTTTATCCAAATTTTGTCAAAATAAAGACACGATGGAAATTGGAATTTTGGAATGACTAATAAAGTGTGTATGAACCTCATAGCTTATTTGGGAATTATTTAGAGGATAAGCATAGTCCTTTCCCATATCCTCACACAAACCACATTTAATCTGCTGCAAAAGAATTAAGAACCATAAAGAATGGATGTAAGTGATTCCATAAAAACAAATAGTTTGGGCTCAAATTAGTTCTCCATTTGTAGTTAAGATTTAAGTGATATTATACCACGGCTGATGCGTTTCACATGCCTTATTTTCGTGATGACATCTCAACAAACTGTAGGTTTAACTCCTAAGATTTATTAAGATGATAGTCAAAGTTTTACAAATACTAATGAAAAGATGATAGTGGCTTAAAAGAAGTATTAAATGGCATGGTAGAACAGAGCAACATGAAAATAAATGACCAATTAATTCAAAATGAAATAGAAGCGATATAAAACCAACATGAAACAATTAGTTGTTAATAAATATATATTTGATACATAAGAATCACTATGGTGCCATGTTAAAAGCAGAAGTAAATTACGAATCTGAGACAATAGATGAATGGCATCTTGATTATAAATTATCAACTTGTTAAAAAAAGGCATCGCAGCTGATAACAATATGCTTTTTTGTTGAGCGAAGATAACAAAATGCTAACTACAACAACATCTAGCAACATAAAACCCAAATCAATGATTAAACTTCAAAAAAGAAACTAAACATAGTTTACATGTATGTTCATGGAGATGGTCATAATGAGAAAATGTTGAGTATAAAAATAAATTTGAATTTCAGGCTAACGCGTTTAATCAATCAAGATAAACAAACCATGACATAATGGACCAATTGCAAGTTACCTCATCTGAAACATTTGAAAGGGCTCTATAAAGACCAATCCACACAGGTATTGTGGTTAGGGTCGGCAGGCATCCGGTGAAAAGTATCTAATAATCACAATATTGAATGTTTTGCTGATATGCCTAATGGTGCAATGACAATATATTACTAATAGCTTGAAGCGGATAATAAAGTAACTGGTACATAACATCACTTATACAAACCATATTTTGCATAATTGTCGGTCACCAAAATACGAATTACAAAAGAACATGACAAATTGTCACCTACATAGTAGGATAAGATATTAATGTTATCGTAGATTCAACCACTATTAGACAATTAGGATGCAAATTTTTTAGAAACAAACCTGCTTCTTTGACAGAGGAAATGTTGCAGCCTTCACAAGAACCGTCAAGGGTATAGCTTTCCATGAACCATTTGCCTAATACATTGTAAACAATAGGATTTACTTATCATTATAAACATCAAACATTTAAAAACAACAAACTAAAGTGGACGACTCCAATTCATATTTGGTTTATACATACATTTCATCAAACACTTTGTGGGCATACAAAACACACATAAATTAACATATGACTTTTGTGCATTAAATACCCACAAACAAAACAACTAATATCTCATTCAAATTGTAAGGAATTTACCTTCATCGACAACAATGTGGGATCTTCGTAATCTTCCCCCTTTCTCTTTCATACTTCTACATCACAAATTCATACCAAAATACAAAAGAACTAATAAATACATATTTGCACAAAATTAAGAGATAATTACCGATTTGAAGGTTTGGCGAGCATTTCATCAAACTGTTGGTGTGCGTCCAGTGGTCAAAATCAAATGAACAAACCTATAGCCAACTCAATAAAAGGAAAACCCAAATCAAACAACCAAATCAAAAGCTTCATAAAATAAGCTCAATAATAATGAATTTGAAAGTAGTAAATTTACCTTAGGCATATTCTCCAGTTGTTAGGGTTGATGTTAGTGCTTGAATCAAATATACAAACCAGTTCTTAGGTTATTTTTGGATGTTTTTTTTGAATGCATCGATATTAAATGGTGAATTGAAACGGAATATTAATTCGTAGGAGCGTATAGAGGATGATTGTTGTATTTTTGAATGCATCGATATTAATTAAGGTATTGATTGATTGTAATGAATTTGGCAAGGTGTAACTGATTTGGGAGTAGTGAATGAATTGGTTAAATCGTTGTGGTTTTAAGCATGAGGAATGAAGGATAGCAATGAAGTGTTGTACAGTATTAAAAACGCGATTTTTAAGTGAAGGAGCGTTTCTTTTAAGTGTGAAGGAGATATCTTTGACCATTAATTATTGCGTTTTTTTTTCTTTTTTTTATTTTATTTTTTTGTTTTCAAGAGTGTAAAATATGCATGCTTAGACAACTTGTACGCAATAAATCATCGACCAATAGGAGAAGAGACACATCATCGAATTAAATGCAATGGGTGCTTTAAGGTGCTTGTAAATTTTGCTGGTTTATTAGTATAGATAGATATCTCTCTCATAACTCATAAAGTCAATGTTCAACACTAAATTTACATCAATATATATCTATATGCGTATTTCTTGACTTTGATACAACTATGCACACACTATACCTGCTATCATTTAAAAATAAAATCTAACATGGTTTTGTTTAATATATGCATATGTATCAATTAATGTAAATTCAAATTTTCATGGTGATCCACCAGTTACACTGCTAAGTAAATGATTTATCACCTATTATCAAAAACAACACTTTTCATTTGTCGTTGTAGTGTTGCACATTTATAGGAATGGATTGTTGGTTCAGCACCATCCAATGATATCAGTTGCACTCTATATACAGTGAAGTCGTGCATACAAAAAGCAGTGGTCGATCGAAGCACATGTCCACTTTGAATGATCAGTACGTAGTAGACGTTTGAGCTTTTTAATATTCTAAAGTCAGAGAATAGTTTTGTGTCAACATGCAAAATTGTTGTTCATATATATACATCGATAATCATGATTCTTATTTTCATTATGAACGTAAAGATATATATTTTCCGCTAATCCTTGTGATTTTAAACACATGCATGGATATGCATCTATCATCATATCGATAATCAGTGACGACTAGACATGACTGCAAAACACTTAAGGACTTGAAGCCTCATATTACCTAAGGCTCCAAATCACATATTAATTACCTAATTCGAAGCAACAAATTAAAAGTGAGACCAGTTACGTACTGCAAAAATATTTAACTGATAAAATTATATTACAATGCCAAAATGTTACAAAAGATCGATGTCAAAATAAAACGCCTCAAATGATGAAACACCAATCTGTCGAAAAAATATCAAGGCTTAAATTTGAAATATCGCCTTAGGTCTCCCTTAATCCTTGAGTTGGGCCTATCTTGAACATAAAATCAATCTACATTATAATCTTTATATCAAGCTAGCTCGTCTTCTCCAGTTAATATTCAAACATGCATCATTTATTGACCATCATGTAGAGAAAAAAACACCCAACATGGTTTTGTTTAATTCAAGATAATGTATTTTTCTTTATGTCTATATATTAGAAACTTCTTTCAAGTAAAACACTAGAAGAGATGCATATGCATATGCATGGGTGGAGCTATTAAGGGATCGGGAAGGGTCCCAACACCTCTAGGCCTAAGCCCGTTAGTGTATTTTTCGCGATTTCATGTGTTAAAATTTTATTTTTTTTCATCTCAGCCCTCCCATCTAAGGTTTTTCCAAAAAAAAAGAATTGTTTTAGCCTTCCCAAGAAATTTTTTCTAGCTCCGCCATTGTGCATATGTATAATGTATATTCAAATGCTCATCATATGACCCATAATTTAGACTATATATCTTACGAGTATTACATAAACCAAATGTTAATATAACTAAATTACAAAAAGGACATCTCAAAAAAGCAAGAAGGGAGGAACAACTTTGAACGTTATGTTGTATAGAAAATCGATGCTCGACGATGTGGACTCTTCAAGCATTTAGTAGTATTGTTTTTATGATTTTCAACTCCAAACTTCGTCATCTAAAATCTAGTTATCATATCACGTTAAGGTACCCAACCCCCTTCTATTAGCATGGAATTATATTTGGGTCTTGTAGCTCATTAAGAGTCCACAAACAAAGAAAATACAAAGAAGGCTTTCAGAATATAAAGTTACACAAGATGTAATGTGGTATCCACGTCTATGATAGTCGTGTTGGAAACTATAATCCATTATAATCCATTAATCTTTGTGTCAAATAAAAGGCTGCGAATTTTGTGTGTTGGGCTGCAAATCGCACCATCAAAACAGAAACATGGCAGTTAGTTTTAGTTAGTTAGTATAAGTTAGTTAGAAAGTTAGTTATAGGTAGTTATTGTGAAAGGACACAACCATTGGTTTAATCAAACATCATAACCTTTCACTCACACCTATTCATTTACTATATATATGTATGATTCTGTAAACACAGTAGTTAACCCATTCGATTTAATACATATCAGATTTTAGAAGGGTTCACCCCGATCTTTCTTGTTTGTTTTTTATTGATTCTTGTATGAATGATGGCATGAATGTTGTTTGATCATATTCGATCCTGGAAACCCCCATCAAAACCTGTGAAACAGTGGTATCAGAGCGCAAGGGATCAAACAACATACCAATCCATGTATCAATCATCACTCAAGAATCTGCCATGGGTGCCAATTACACCACCAACCCGGTGGTTAACCAAGAAGAAGGAAGAATAAATTGCGTTTCGTTACAAAAAACACAGTTTGCGTTTTGTTACAAGGGTTATGGATAAAACCGAGAAGAAGATGTTTTCAGAGTGCTATTACAGCACTAACAGGGTACTAAATTTCGTAGATGAGGGCTAGGAGTAAACCTGCCCAGAAGTCACAGAAGTTGATCAAGAAAGATCAAGTGACAATGAACAAGTTTCTGTTCAAAAGGATTTCTACAAATTTCGTAGAAGAAGGGCTAAAGATACCTGCCCAATAGTCACAATTATGATCAAGACGATCAAGTGACTGCACCCGGTAATAGTCAGAAGACATAGAAGACATCAAGATTAAAGAAAGATTGAAAAAGACATCAAGGAACAAGAAGATTGAAGAAGAAACAAAGATTAATAGATTAGGGGGGAATATGTAACAACCGTGGTTTTAACAGGTTAGTTAGACTAACAGTCTCGATCTATTTAATTTTGTTTGGTGTAAATTAGGTGGATATATGGTATATACGTGTGTTATATGTGTGATATTGTGTGATAAGTACTTAAGTTGGCACTAAATCCCTTTGCGTGAAAGGTTGTTATTGTGATTTGGGAAGTATTGAGTTTGGATAAGTTCATTTTGATTGCTTTTGTGGTGTAGAAATGACTTGTGAAGTTTTGGTGTTTCGTGGTTTTGCGTAACAANCGTGTGTTATATGTGTGATATTGTGTGATAAGTACTTAAGTTGGCACTAAATCCCTTTGCGTGAAAGGTTGTTATTGTGATTTGGGAAGTATTGAGTTTGGAAAAGTTCATTTTGATCGCCTTTGTGGTGTAGAAATGACTTGTGAAGTTTTGGTGTTTTTGTGTTTTTGCGTAACGAGTCCTAATTCAAGTATTTGAGCGTTAGCAAGTTATGAGGAGTTTGTTTTTATGTGTTATGCTTTTAAAAGAGTGAAAATCTATTTTTGAAAACTTTATTTTTGAAAATGATAATTTTCCGAGTCGTCGTAAAAACTAAGGTTTATCGTGTAAGACGTTAGGATTAGCTACGGATACTTATAAAATATCAAAAGTATGAGGTTTTGAGTGTAATAAATTAATTTAATAAAAAAAAATAAAAAATATATATATAAGTAAGGGGGCGGTCGAATAGGGGAATAAGGGGAGAAAAGGAAACCAAATTTGATACCAAATACAATTCTAAGCCTTAAGGGTTATCCAAAATAATTATAAATACAAAATCAAAACCTCCCCACTCCTCTTTTTGACATATACGGTCGACCAAGGGCAAGAAGAGAAGAAAAAATTAGGGTTCATAATTTTGAAGCAATAATCAAGAATCAAGGTAAAATCCTTAAACCCAAACTAATTAAGTATTATTAAGTAATAGTTTTGAAGCAATAATTGATTAATTATTAGAATTCATGTAATATTAAGTATGATGGATTTAAGGTTTATAAACTTCTGTAATTTAATGATGTTAAACATGTTAGGATCCTTAACTAATAATAGTATGATGATTGGTAAAGAGAATTGAGCATAAAACGCAGTAGTTTACAAGTTAGGGTTTGGACAGAAAATTAGTGCTGTAAAGATTCGAAGGTAGTTTATAGATGGTGATGAGTTAGATCATAAATTTTTAGTCTAAATTGAAACTCAGTGAAAGAGCTTTCCAAAAAGTCCGGCCACGATCGATTTCGAGGACCGGAAATTAGTCTTTTGATTTTTCTTTGTTAAGGTGTCAAAGCTGTAAAACCGGGACAGATTTAGGTCATAAGTTTGGTAGTGAGATGTGGATGAAAAAGTGAGATTTAGCTTAGACCTTCTGGTTGAGTTAAGTTTCATATGTACTTAGACTCCCACGCGAAGGATTTGCGATAAAAAGTTGTAGAAGTATTTTAATTTAATCAAAACTTTTTGGTGTGCGTTCAGATCCGAATATGGATAGTTTTTAAGTTTGATTTTATGAAGGGTACTCGTGTGTGTTTTTAGACCATGGCCTTCTGGTAGTAGCTTGTATACATCCAAGGGACTATGGTAAATTTTTTTGTGTGAGTTATTGAGCCTTTAAAGTTATTATTTCATGTGGGCGAATGTACCCTAAAATTCTGCGTTTTCTGATTTTAAAAGCGCAAGGGATTTAGTGAGCATTAGTACTTGGTGATGTTTAGTATGGGGTCTAGGAGATCTATGGTGGGTCATATGAACCTTAGACATCCATCATATGTGTATTACATGGGTTATAGCTTATAGCTCGGCCATGTGTAACGTGAACTTATTTGTTTTATATAGATTTGTGATTTGTGTTTGTGGAAGCTGCAAAGTTTGAGGTGAGTTCATAGTCCTACTTTTTACTTTGTTTTAAACTTGGGATGGGAATGATGCTTGTGATAAATGTTTTGAGTTACTGTGATTATGTGTGGTTTAAAAGCTGGACTTATAATGTTATCATGTGAATGCTATGTGTGATGATAATGCTGTGTGGTTATAATGGGATTCAATTGGGGGGATGCTTATCCCGTTGCTCGCGCATGCGACCTAATTGATGATAAGATTGGATCGGTGGACACGTTCCATCCTAACTAATTGGATCGGTGGGCACGTTCCGTCCCAATGGTTGCCTTATGTGTGATGGTTGGTTTGCGAATACATGTAGCTTGTATGGTAACTAAATTTATATATCCAGCTATATTTAATAATCACAGTGAATCGGTTGCCTATTGTGTGTGAGTCTTAAACCTATGAATCTCACCAACATTATGTTCACGTTTTAAGCATCATTTTCAGGTGAGCATTCTAAGGCCAAAGTTGAGAGCAGCAATTAGGCGAGACTTAGTTGCATTTGAGGAGACTCGACTTTATGTTTGGATTTATTTATTATTGAATTGGATTGTGATACTTTTATGTTTTTCATTTGGTACTTTCATATCTATTGAAGATACTTTGGATATTTGTTTGGTTATTTTACTTTGGGGTGTTGTTACGACAACTTTGTGTTTGTACTTTGCTCTATTTATGTGCATGTAGTATTTCTCTATATAGACACCATGTGTTGTGATGATATCCATGAAGTTACACACTCGCGTTTCCGCCTTGGCGAGGTGTAACAGAATATGTTGGAAACTATAATCCATTATAATCCATTAATCTTTGTGTCCAATAAAAGGCTGCGAATTTTCTGTGTTGGGCTGCAAATCGCACCATCAAAACAGAAACATGGCAGTTAGTTTTAGTTAGTTAGAAAGTTAGTTATAGGTAGTTATTGTGAAAGGACACAACCATTGGTTTAATCAAACCATCATAACCTTTCACTCACACCTATTCGTTTATATATGATTCTGTAAACATAGTAGTTAACCCCATTTGATTTAATACATATCAGATTTTACAAGGGTTCACCCCAATCTCTCTTGTTTGTTTTTTATTGATTCTTGTATGAATGACGGCATGAATGTTGTTTGATTATATTCGATCCTGGCAACCCCCATCAAAACATGTGAAACAAGTCGTAGCAGTCCACGAGATCAACCAGAAAGATATTATTAAGCTCTCTGTAAATCTGCGCAGGCTCTATACATGACCGCGCCAAACTGCATGATCCACGATCCAATGTTACAGTTACATTGAGGGGATATACATAGATGTGGGGAATTGTAACCCTAGCTTACTCCCCAAGATATCTTCCATGGCCTAAAACACTATTGGAGGCCAAGCCTATAATTCTAGCTCCAGTCCAAAGTAAAGCTCTGCTCCTGCAAATGCACAAAGGGTTGGCTTCGTCAACTAAGCTTTTTTTTTTTTTTTTTTNTGTTGGAGCCATCAGAGCTTCTGCTATCCTGTCGAGCCTATACCAGTCTTCACAACTCAACACCAATGCAATGCATTGATAGTCTACTCGCACTTTTGTTTGGTGTTGATTCATGTTTGCTTGCTACCAGTTTACAACAATGGTTAGACTAATGACTTTCGACATGTGTATCCATGGAAATTTCACGCAAGAAACCATGATCTTAGATTTTCATTTATATTGTTCTCAAAACTTTTATGCTACAGTTTTTCTCATAATAATTGATAGTGAAAATTGTCTTTAAATCAGATAGGTGGGTAAACAATCCTTATAACGCTTTATCCTGCTCTTATGTTTTCGTTTCAGAAAGAAAAAAAAAATTGATAGCAAATCTAAATTAGGATGTTTTGTTTAATTTATTTCCTAGCTTAAACATATTAAATATTTCCAATAACTGAAGAACAAGCTAGCTAGTTAAGATATGAACGCACCTGCAAATAGCAACTGTATTTTGTGTTTCACCTTCGTTAGTCTATATTTGTATATGTTCATAATGGTATAACTAGCAAAGTCAACTCTGCAGTCAACTCTTCTTATACAAACAGAGGATCAAGAACAGAGGAGGAGAAGGAAAATGTATATATCTCAGCTCATTGTATAAAGCATCAAAGTAGTTTATCTAGATGTGAAGCAATGTAGTAGCAGTTTTAGATGTAACAGTATCTAGTATAAATAGTCTTGTAACACTTCATTCTAAGTTAGTTGAATAAAAACTCATTTTCACATTTCACTCAAATGCTCTCTCTTTCATCTTGCAATATGGTATCAGAGCCACCAAAAGGCTCTCCAACAACCATCACTATCTGTCATAACCAACTTTGACCACCAACCTAACAAACTTTGACCACCATCCTAACTAACTTTCCCTCCAATTATCCGCCCCAAATTCACTCAAGGATCCATCAACCAATTCTATTGAAGACACAACATCAGTCAATCATCCTTTGTTTCTGCATCAAAATGATCATCCTGGATTGATTTTGATCTCCAAGAAGCTGTTAGGATCTGAAAACTATAGTTCTTGGAGAAGATCTCTCATGATTGCACTCAATGCAAAGAACAAACTCAAAATCATCACATCTGAATATCCAGAACCTGATGCACAATCACCAAACAGAGCTTTATGGGAGAGGAACAATGACATGATCATTTCTAGGATCTTGAATACAGTTTCTGATCAAATAAGCAACAATCTCAGTTTTGTGCATTCTGCATCAGCACTTTGGTTGGAACTTCAAGAGCATTACTCTCAGTTAGATGGTCACAGAATCTATCAATTGACAAATGAAATCACTCAGTTAAAGCAAAACAACTCATCCATTGAATTGTATTATCAAAAGCTAAAAGGGTTGTGGGATGAGATAGATGTTTTGGAGGCTCCATATATGTGTACTTGTAATTGTGTTTGTGCAAATGGAAGGTTGAATGGGGCAAGAGAAAGCAGGAAAAGGTTGTTACAGTTTCTTATGGGTTTAGATGAGTGCTTTGCAAACATCAGGGGACAAATTCTGTTAATGCAGCCTATGCCTAATGCTGCTAAAGCTTATACAATGTTAAGACAAGAGGAAAAGCAGAGAGAAACAAGTGTTCCAAAGTTTACTGCACCAACTGTTATGTCCACCTTCAATAATTCAAGACCATCTCAAAACCAAAACCATGCTTCCAACAATTCCAACACCAAACAAACCAGACCAGGAACCAATACAAACACTAGAAGGAGCAGTTTCAAGCAAGGAGTTATCTGTGAAAATTTCCAGAAAGAGGGCCATTACAAAAGTGAATGTTACCAATTAGTGGGGTATCCAGTGGGTCATCCTTTGCATGGAAAAGTTAGGCCAGCAGGCATTGGCTCAAGCAGTGGTACAAGTGGTGCAAACAGATACAATTTTAGGCCTAGAAATGTCAATATGGTGACTGGTCAAACAGCTAATTCAGATGGTATCTCTACAAGTGAATCTGCTCAAAGTGGACAAGCTGATGATGCAGTCTTTGCAAAGATGGACTCACTTCAAAATTAGTTGAACCAAGTCATGATGATGCTGCAACACACCCAAGGTAATCCCAAACTCTTAGCTGCTAGTAGGTATTTGTTCATAGCTTCTTGTGTCTCACTTTATAAGGATGCTTGGGTAGTAGATAGTGGAGCCACAGACCACATTTGCATCACCCTGACTCTCATGTTTAACATCATTCATTGCACCATACCTATCATTGTTTCACTTCCAAATGGCCACACTGTTACTGTCACTACTATTGGTTCTGTAAGAGTTAAACAAAACCTTATCCTACACAATGTCTTGTACATACCATCATTTGCCTATAATCTTTTGTCAGTAAGCCAAATTACCAAAACAACCAACTTCTCAATCATTTTTAACCATGCCACATGCATTTTGCAGGGCAACAATCAGAGGATTGCCCATGGAATCCAATCTGATGGCTTGTACATCATCAAGTCAGACCATGCTTCTACATCTCCAAGCTCTTTGCCACAACCTTCAACCACTGCTCTATCTCACACCAATAATCTACATCTTTGGCATGCTAGATTAGGCCATTCATCCACCACTGTACTAAAATAAATAAAACAACTTCCTAGCTTTTCTACTGATGTATCTTCACTTCATTGTACTATATGTCCACTTGCTAAACAAACTGCTTTGCCATTTCCATTAAGTGTTTCTCATGCTAGTAATTCATTTGATCTTATTCATGCTGATACATGGGGACCTTATAACCATTCCACACTGAATCAATGTAAATATTTTCTCACCTTGGTGGATGATTGCACAAGACTAACCTGGACATTTCTTTTACCAACCAAACAACAAGTTCCAACCACAATCAAGAATTTCTTCTCCTATATATGTTCAAACACAGTTTTTCTCAAAAACATCAAAACATTCAGGAGTGATAATGGTACTGAATTCACAAACAATACACTCACTGAATTTTTCAAAACCAAAGGTGTTATTCATCAAACCTCTTGTCCTAACACTCCCCAACAAAATGGGAGAGCTGAAAGAAAACACAAACATTTGTTAGAAGTAGCCAGATCATTACACTTTCAAGCAAAATTTCCAATACATTTTTGGGGCTACTGTCTTTTGGCTGCTACATATTTGATAAACAGACTTCCATCCAAAGTGTTAAACCATAAATCACCCTATGAAATCCGTTACAACAAACCACCAGATCTCCAACATCTCAAAGTAATTGGTTGTCAAGCTTATGCTTCTGTTCATACCTCAGACAAATTTGGCAAAAGAGCTATACCCTCAATTCTACTTGGTTACCCACAACATCAAAAAGGATACTTATTACTTGCCCAGGACACCAAAAAGATATTTGTTAGTAGACATGTTAACTTTCATGAACATATTTTTCCATTTCACACTGCCACACCATATCATACACCCATACTAGACACATTCCCATCAACTCCTATCTTTTATCCAACCTCACCACCACAGAACCCTACAAATACACCTTCACCAGAACCCTCAACATCTCCACCTTCACCTGAGCCTACTCCCACATCAGAACCATCAACATCTTCCTCTTCACCAGAACCTTCACCTTCTACCACAGAACATTCACAACCCACTTTTACTTCAGAAGAACCTTCATCCACACCAGAACAATCACATCCAATCTCTACAACAGAACCATCACAATCCACATCTCCACCAACATCTGCAGATACACTATCACCACCCCCACCACTACCCAGAAGATCTTACAGAACCAAGCACACGCCCACAAAACTCAAAGATTTTCAACACTATAAATCATCATCTGTGCACTCCACTAGAACCAAACATCACACTTCACATTTCATAAATTATAAAAACATTCACAATCCTTTCACTCTTCACTTCACAGAGAAACAGAACCAACCTCTTTTACTCAAGCATCAAAACATCCCAAATGGAAAGAAGCTATGAATAAAGAACTATTTGCACTAGAGGAAAATGAAACCTGGGAGTTCACCATACTTCCACCTTTTAAACTTGCTATTGGTTCCAAATGGGTATTTAGAATCAAATATAATGTTGATGGCTCTGTTGATAAGTATAAAGCAAGGTTGGTTGCACAAGGCTTTACCCAACAGGAAAGGATTGATTATAATGAGACATTTGCACCTGTGGCTAAGATGACTACTTTGAGAACTCTACTTGTTGTTGCTTCCATTAACAACTAGTTTGTGCAACAATTAGATGTGAATAATGCTTTTCTGCATGGTGATTTTGATGAGGAAGTTTACATGAAAGTTACTAAAGGCTATCCACATCCTCTTCCTCCTAACACAGTTTGCAAGTTGAAGAAGTCTCTTTATAGGTTAAAACAAGCCAACAGGCAATGGTTCACAAAGTTTACTACATTTATTCTCTCTCTTGGATTTGTTCAGAGTCATGCAGATTCTTCACTATTTACCTATCATAGAGGCACCACTACTTTGATCCTACTACTCTATGTGTATGACATCTTACTTGCAGGCAATAACTCTGCTCTCATCTCAGAAGTCAAAGACCAACTTCATAATTCATTCACCATCAAAGACCTTGGTCCACTTCACTACTACCTTGGCATTGAATTTCTCAGGAACTCAAAAGGTATAGTGATGACACAAAGAAAGTATGCTTTGGATCTCATAGAGTATGCACAACTTCAACATGACAGACCTGCCAAAACACCACTGGATCCAAGAATCAAACTAACCTACACAGATGGTGAACCTTTGCCAGATCCTTCTCATTATAGAACACTTGTTGGCAAACTTATCTACCTCACCATTACCAGACCTGATCTTGCCTTTGCAGCTCACCTTCTAAGTCAATTTTCTCATCAGCCCTACACTTCTCATCTTCAAGCATTGCACAGGGTCATTAAGTACATTAAGATGAGTCCAGGTCAAGGATTGTTTCTGCCAAGACATAACCCTCAAACTCTGCATGCTTACTGTGACAGTGACTGGGCCAACTGTCCAACTACAAGAAGATCTATTTCTGGCTTTGGTATTTACTTGGGTAACAGTCTCATTTCATGGCATTCTAAAAAGCAACCAATGGTTTCTAGGTCTTCAACAGAGGCAGAGTATAGGGCTCTAGCAGATTGTTCATGTGAAATTACATGGCTCATTGCTCTCCTAAAGGATCTTAAAGTCTGTGTTACCACTCCTATGAGAATTCTATATGACAACATTTCTACTATTGGTCTTGCCACCAATCCAATTCAACATGCTAGAACCAAACATATTGAACTGGATTGCCACTTTGTTAGAGACAAAATCAAAGCAGGCCAAATTCAAGTATCCTACATTCCTACAAGAGCTCAAACTGCAGATATTCTTACCAAAGCCCTCACTANATATCTCAGCTCATTGTATAAAGCATCAAAGTAGTTTATCTAGATGTGAAGCAATGTAGTAGTAGTTTTAGATGTAACAATATCTAGTATAAATAGTCTTGTAACACTTCATTCCAAGTTAGTTGAATAAAAACTCATTTTCACATTTCACTCAAATGCTCTCTCTTTCATCTTGCAATAGTTCACCAACTCTTAGTTAGCATTTTTCTAGCTCTTTCTTAATATTCGTTTCTTAGTTAACATGCCGAGTTTCCTTTTTGTGCTAGATTACTAAAAAGGGAGAAAGGCATAGGCATAATTAAATAGCCTTTAATTATACTCCCTGTATATGCCATGCAAAACTAGTAGTCATGATTAATGGATAGGTTTTACGCTTTTTTGTTTTAGACCTTTATGTGTTTTTTTTATGTTCACTAGCGACCTTTTATTTGATACAGCTCTTTATTTACATAATGTCGTTATTCCAACACAAATAACACACACATAAATTATTACAATATGTTCACAGATATCCATTTAACACCTTGTAATACACCTTGTAATACATTGAGAATTCACGTAGTGTATACATCATTAGTCTTATCATTTGCACATGGTTCATGATTATCATCCATCGCATACAATTTTAACAGTTTTAATATATCATAATCAACAATTATCTCGTATAATACAAATAGCTAGTCTCATGTACAATCAACTCCGTATACAGCATTCAACGTCATTCCAATTATATTTCGTTACATATCATAACGGATAAACGGGTGCTACAATATGATACAATCATATCGTCTGTTGGAAATTCAGAGTGATAATTTAAAGGCACTTTGTGTCAATAAACAAAACACTTTTGTATTAGTAGAACTTAGAACGTAATGCATGCAGTCATTTTTGAGCTTTAGCTCTCGTTCATATAACTTAAAGTTTTCACTAATTCATTTTGGTTGTTTCAGTTTGTTTTGTTTCATTTTGCTTTTCAAGTAACTGGCTAAAACGCTTTTGGTATCTTTTATATAATGATTACTTTTTTTTTGGCATGCTTTGCTTTTTCCAATTATTTCAATTTGTCATCTTAATGTTTCTGGTTCTTTTAACCATAATTGTTTAGTCTTCGTCTTGTTTTCTCTTGGTGTGATAAAAAATCGCTTATATAAGTTTTTTAGGTTTTGCTAGCGTTACCATTTCGGCTGGTTTTGTTTTTACTCACATTGATATACTTTTTGTCATATTTGTTATTTGCTCAATTTGATATAGTAGTTTTCTTATTTTTATTTAAACTCCATTGTTTAATATGTCGCAAGTTCAAGTATAAAAAGTACTTTAATAA
>LBNU01032990.1:4195-40691 GCA_014162995.1 Artemisia annua
TTGATTAATTTGAATGGAGACTTATCTTCAATTGAACATGGAAGAATCAAGGGTGAAAAACCCTTGAAAAAGCTGTCAAAATCGTCTAGGGTTTGTTCCCAAAAGTTGCACACTAATGAATGAAAAATAGAAAAATATATATAGAAAATACACTCTGACGGCGTCAGCTTATACGCTCTGACGCCGTCAGCTCGCCGCCATTAGGGTTCTCGGATGGCCTAGATCTACTTCTGACGCCGTCACTTGTAAACTTGCTCTGGGCCGTCACTCTTTAGCTTTACACCTGACGGCCTAGGAATATTAACACCTGACGCCGTCAGGTGTAAACATCACATTTTCTTCTTAGGGCGTCACGTATAGTCAGAATCCATTCCTTTGTCTTGGTTGGCTGACGGACTCTGACGCCGTCAGGAAGGATTTCCAGCATTCTTTTGAGACTTTGTCGTTTTCTTCACTTTATGCTCCAAAAACGTTCAAAATGATGTGTTTTTCAGAATTCTTCTCAAAAGTACCTAAAATGATAAAAGGAACGATTTAAGGCAATATTTGATCATATTAACACGAATTAGGGCTTAAATGACCCCCTAAAACGGGTACACTTTTCTCCTTATCAGAACACATACCTTACGGGGTTTACAGAACACCTATTTACCCACTTTACATACATATATTGATCCGTTTGCATACACTATAATACAAGACTATAACAAATGACTTTGACACATGACAATAACATTTTCAAACCATTTAACGACACATGGGGTTCAACCTTGACTTCGAGCTCAGTATTCTATGACTACTTGTATACGCCCAAAGGCAATGCACTTCTATCCACTTACTTCACATCCAAAAGCCTTACCAAGCTCCTACTTGCAACATGTAAACCTACAAAAAAAACATCAACAACTATAACGGTAAGCGAAAGTGCGAAACGCTTAGTAAGTAACTGGTTAGAACATGTTTAATACATCAATCCTCATATTCGCAACATGAACACTTCCAACTAGTCCAGCACTATTACCATTTAAACTTGCATTTAAAAACTATAACAATGCACTATTACCATTTAAACTTGCATTTAAAAACTATAACAATTAACATTGTGCTATAACCACATAACTATAACAAGCATTAAGCATATAGCAATGTCAACACATACCTTGGTAGTCCATAACCAAACGGACGAAAACTTAAGAAAACGGACGAAAACGTATAAAAACGGACGAAAACGTATAAAAGTGTAAGAAAGCGGACGAAAACATATAAAAACGAACAAAACGCATAAAAACCGACGAAAATGTATAAAAATGTAAGAAAACGGACGAAAATATATAAAAATGACGAAAACATAAGAAAACGGACGAAAACATATAAAAAATTTTAACAAAAATTTTTAGGGACTAAATTCATGATACCTGGCAAACTACATGGACCATTTATATGCTAAAAATATTCCACTTAGATTTTTATCCGGTAAAATAACTTTTTATCCGGTAGCCCATACTTGCACGTACCAAAGTAGCACAAAACCCAAAAATATGTTACATTAAGTGGAACAAAAAAAAAGTACACGTACCAAAACGGTACAAAGCTGAAAGTAAGTTGCTATTGTACGGCTAAAACCCTTTAACTAAAGGATTGTGATTGACAAAAGTTTTTGACAAGGATTATTAGTGTGAAAATTGAAAAACCAGTATTTTGCAGTTTACTAAGATTAGTACATATGTTTAATTATATATATACAGTTTTTGTTTAACCATTGCATGTCCATAAAACTAGAATTTAAAACTAGCGTACCCATTATCCGGGAATCAAATATAAATACACATTCAAGTGAGCCTTTACTATCAAGTTTTACATAAATCATCTAATTTGTTAGCACACAGATACTCCATATCCACAAAGAGAGACTGTGTGAGACAGAAAAATGGCAGCACTTCAGCATGAACCACGAGTAGCCAGTGGAAGCAACTGCGTTTCATTTGTTGAGGCGAGTGTAACTACTTCTGATGTTAATAGTAATGACTATGACCAAAAAGACATGAACCATGATGAGGTCTCTTCTTCATGTTTTTTTTATTTTCAGTTTTACGAAGCTTTGAAGAAAACAAAAATATATTGATGTCAACTTATGTTGACAAAAAAATATATCTAAGTCTCTAATTCTTTTGAAATGATGATCTCCAGAAATCTGGATGGAGAAATTTTCTCTCATTTGTTGGCCCTGGTTTCCTAGTTTCATTAGCTTATCTTGATCCTGGCAACAGTAAGTGATAACTTTTGTGATATCTTATATTAGCTAGCTGTAAACCTCATTAACTTATCGTTGCTTGGCATGCAGTGGAAACTGATTTACAAGCTGGATCAAACCACAGATACGAGGTAAATCACTGTAAATGTTATTGCACAGTCATATATAGTTTATTGCAACACCGTCTTTATTACTAAGTAATATATTGTATATTTCAGCTACTATGGATTATTTTGATTGGGCTAATCTTCGCACTTGTGATTCAATCTCTTGCTGCAAATCTTGGGGTGAGCACTGGTACGAAAATGAACTAATCCAATGAATTTCTTTATATATTGAGAAATTATAATAATTTGATAACAGTTGGTGTCAATTTTATTCAGGAAAACATTTATCGGAACTATGCAAGGCTGAATACCCCATCTTTGTGAAGTATTGCTTGTGGCTGCTGGCTGAGATTTCCGTCATTGCAGCAGATATTCCCGAAGGCATGCTTTTTTGTTAAACATATGAAACCGATTTATTAGATTAGCTATATTTGTTTACTATTGTATATGTGTTAATGATTGTTTTCCTTTGCTTTTTTGCAGTGATTGGGACAGCTTTTGCACTGAATATCTTATTCAAGGTTCCGGTTTGGGTTGGAGTTCTTCTCACCGGTTTCAGCACCCTACTCCTTCTTGGTCTCCAAAAATATGGTGTAAGATTTCTTATAGAAATAAAAATGTATGTATCAAAAAGAAATTGCAAGGCCAAAATAAAACCTGTTGCATTTTTAAGCATAATTATAAAAAAAATGATTTTCTGAGTTCAAATTGGGTTAAAATAGAAGTCACAATTACAGAATTTCAAAAGCTATTATTCTGCAATCAGCGACCACCTAGCTTTTCGATGGTTATTTGTACTTGAGAACTTCATTTCCTACCCACATAGTTTATGCATGAAAAATCAGCACATTCTAACTTTGACAATAGAGATAAGACAACAAAAATAGAAATATCTGGACTAAATGAACATGCTAACTGAGTACTTGAAATTTCTGTTTGATATGTAGGTGAGGAAGCTCGAAATATTGATAGCCATTCTAGTTTTTCTGATGGCCGGCTGTTTCTTCGGAGAAATGAGCTATGTGAAGCCACCAGCTGGTGAAGTGCTTAAGGGAATGTTTGTTCCAAAACTTAGTGGCCGAGGCGCCACTGGTGATGCCATTGCACTACTTGGTGCACTTGTCATGCCGTATGATCCCATTGCCAAAAAGGCTTGATTTTTGTATATGTGAATCTCTAAAACTTGATGTAGCTTATCCTAACATCGATATCGCCTTTTTTCAATAGGCACAATCTCTTTCTTCATTCTGCTCTTGTTCTTTCACGAAAGATACCAAATTCAGTTCGTGGCATCAATGTAAGTCTTTCCATGAAATTGGATGCTTATAAAAGATGGAGTGAAGTCTAAAGATACGTAACATACTTTCTCAAAATAAACGAAATGCGTAACCAACTTTATCTATTAACAGAGTCGCCAAAATACTTTCAAATTTTGAACAATGTACGTAATATTGACCGGTATGTGACCTGTTTGACCGGTTACCACTTAGAAAAGTTACAGTAATGGTTTTTGTGGTTTGCGTTGACTTTCACATTTAGTCCCTTGACTTTTTTTTCACTTATAACTCTTCTTTTTAACCTTTTTTTTTTTTTTTTTTTTTTTCAAAATTCAAACAATGTATGTAATATGATCGGTATGTTCCAGTTTAACGGTTACCACTTAAAAAAATTACACGAATAGTCACTTTTACACTTATTATACTTATACGTTATGCAACGTTTATAAAAAAAAGTCTTTTTACTTTTTTTTTCATTTATTCATACAATTTTTTTTTTAAGTGATCATTTGGTTTCTTCACTTTTACACATATTACACTTTTTAACGCAACGTTTAGAAAAAATCTCTTTTTAAGAAATATAAGTCACATGAGGGGTGTAAAGTATAAGTATAACACAACTTTTAGAAAATTTTTCCAAAAAACATTAGTGTATGAATTAAAAAAAAACAAAAAAGTTAGCGTATGAATAGTGGTTAAAAAAGTAAAATAAGTGTAAAAAATAGTGTATGAATAGGGACTAAAGGTAAAAGTCAACGCAAACCATAGGGACCATTACTGTAAATTTTCAAAGTGGTAACGGGTCAAACAGGTCACATACAGGTCAATATTACGTACATTGTTCAAAATTTAAAAGTATTTTGGCGATTCTGGTAATAAATAAAGTTGGTTACGCATCATTTCTTTTGAAAAAGTATTTTACGTTCACCCTAAAAGATATACACAATACTTGCTTGAAAGTCGGCCCATTCTGTTTACACAGTAAAACTCAAGTTCTGGCCTCTTAATGGATAATTTTTTTTGGATTGCAGGATGCATGCAGATACTTTTTGATAGAGAGTGGTATTGCTCTCTTTGTAGCATTCTTGATCAATGTCTCATTGATCACTGTTTCTGGTACCGTTTGTGCAGAGGAAAATCTACAAAGTGGTGATATAGATCGTTGCAGAGATCTTACCCTTAACTCAGCGTCATTTCTTCTCAGAGTATGATCTTTATATGATGTCAATTATATAACTGTTACGATAAGAACTTTCACAAAAGACTCATAACCCCTACATTATACTACACAGAATGTTTTAGGAAAGTCCAGTTCGACTCTTTATGCAATTGCTCTGCTAGCTTCCGGCCAGAGTTCAACAATTACAGGCACTTACGCTGGTCAGTTCATTATGCAGGTAGATTGTAACGAGAGACTACTTTGGTCAGTTCATTCAGCAATATCCTATTCCATTTTTAGTTCACCTTTTGTATAAAGTTAAGCGTAACCAAGTACTTGTTGCTGCTATAGGGTTTCTTGGACTTAAAAATGAGGAAGTGGCTCAGGAACTTGGTAACAAGATGCATTGCCATCACACCAAGTCTAATAGTGTCGATAATTGGGGGATCTGCTGGAGCTGGAAGACTGATTGTCATAGCATCGGTTTGTATATCCATCCTCATTTTATTTAGACATATCAATGTTTCTTGAAATTCAATTTTCCATATGGGTATACTGCAGATGATACTCTCCTTTGAACTTCCATTTGCACTAATTCCACTCCTCAAGTTCAGTAGCTCAGCTACCAAAATGGGACCTCACAAGAATTCGATAATTGTGAGTTATGGATCTGGTAACTCTCATCTGGGTATAGTAACTGAAGGGATATAAAACTCTGTTTTCTTTTCTTTTTTTATAGATCATTGTCTTGTCATGGGTACTAGGACTTGGGATAATCAGTATCAACATCTACTACTTGACTACAGCGTTTGTTGATTGGCTAATCCATAGCACCTTCCCAAAGGTTGCTACCGTGTTCATTGGGATACTAGCATTCCCCCTAATGGCTATCTACATTCTCTCAGTGATCTACCTTATGTTTCGCAAAGACATTGTCACTACATTCACTGAGCCGACAAAGCTTGACCCTAGCGCTCAAATTAGCATGGAAAGTGGACAATATGATGTCGACAGAAGGAGAGATTTGATGAATGCTCCTTATAGAGAGGATCTTGCTGATATCCCATTGCCACAATAGTGAAATTTAAACGTTTCAAGTGAATTCTAATACATGTATCATTAATCCTTAAAGTTTAACTTTATCTTGTAGCTTGGATAAGTAGTGTTGAGTTTGAGCATCACTATTATTGTTTACATGCCCAATGTATCATGCTATATCCAAATTGAGTGAAATATATTGAAATTACAGCAAACTACTATTGGCCGGGATACAGGTTCCTCAATATAAAATCAAAGATAATTAGATTTAAACCGTCTAGCTGATGTGATATAAACCACAACGATAATAACCAATATTTCTAACTTTAGACATCAAATTAGATATAATTTTTTCAGCAAACTTCATTAGCAATTGATTCAAGAAATAGGAAGACTGAAGGTACTGGTGGCTTGTTTGATCTTAAAAATTCAATATTTTGATGACAGATGAAAAAAAGAAAGAAGTAAAGGATTCTTGAAGACTCATGCGGTTTCATTTTTCTGTTACCATTAATTGACATAATATAAATGTGAGAGTTAACCCTCATAACTCGGTTGACTTTTGCCGTGTTGTATGGAAAACGAGAGTCCCAAGTAAAGTCAAATTATTTATGTGGCGAGCCTGGAATAATTATGTACCAACTATTGACAATCTACAATCTCGTGGGTTGAATCCAACATCTTCATGTACTCATTATAGCGAGACAACAGAAATTTTAGCACATGTCTTGTTCAAATGTTCGGCAGCAAAGGATGTATGGAAGTATGGAATCATTGCAATTTTGGTTGCTGGATCTCATATTTTTGTTTTGGAAGCTTAATTATATTGTATATCGTGGTTAAAAAGTTGTATTTTTGTGAAGGGGTGTTTTTAATAATGTATTAATTGTATTAATCGGTTTTTTTTTTCTTTTTTCTTTTTTTTTTATGAAAGGGTGGAAGCCTAATATTTTGAAAGCTTAATTATATTGTATATTGTGCTTAAATAGTTGTATTTTTGGGTGAAGGGATTTTTTTTTAATAATGTATTAATTATATTAGATGAATTGTATTTTTTTTTTTTTTTTTTTTATGTATGCTTTAAGTACTTGTAAACTATGTTTTATAAGTACTATTTACTTAAAATCTATATTAGGAAATCTTAAAAAATTAATAGGGGGAAGTGTCTAAATGCATTACAAGTAGTATAGATATAAGGATTAATTTCATATATCACCCTACTTTCATTATTAGTTTCATAATATTAAAAGTGTAAGTATTGAATGCATAATATAGAATGTTTTTAATGCATGTTTGGGTTTATGTGAAATTTTCAACAAAAATGAGAGGAGATATGAAATTGCCCCATATATAATAACACTTGGTTGTAATTGTACTTAACTATTATAAACAGAAAATCCAATGTATTATTTTATATATCTTTTAAAAGTTCTCATTTGTTATTATACAACATTACATTCATTGGGATCTTCGGGTAAAACTTTTCTTTTAACCCGACCCGCCAGCTCCATTATAACATTTGGTATTTTTTGCACCGACCCACACTATTCATAATAACTCACCATCCCTGCCTTTGTTTGAGATCCGGTTGGTACAACTCCGGGCATAAACCCGGTGCCGATTTGATCCGACCAAAACGGTTACTACAGTTGCCTGTGAGGGAGGCAACAGTAATGATAATTTTTTAAGGGATAATGATTTCTAAATGTATCCAACTTGACACGTTTTACTAAGTTGTGTATCGAACTATTAACTTTGCTAACTTGGGGTCTGAACTTACTAATCTTTGCCCGTTAGTGTACTAACAGGTTTTCCGTTAGTATTATTTACATAAACTATCCTTCTTGTTACTACCAAGCTGCACAATAAGTCCTAACGATCGTTAAACTATTTACAAAAAACGTCCTTGTGGTTAGCCCTTATGGGTCGCCACGTGGCGGCCTCTGATTAGTCCACGTCACTGCCACGTCAGCATGTGGGACCCCACTGACAACGTGGCAAACTCCTATTCGTCCACGTGGTGCCACGTGGACCAATGAGGAGGTGCCACGTGGCAGGGATAATATATAGCCCATTTTGCCTCCGCCTGGTTCGAACTCGGGACCTTGCGAATGGGAGTGAATGGACAACCCAGCTGAGCTAGGCAATCCATTCAATCATTAATCCTTAAAGTTTAATTTTCTCTTGTATCTTGAATAAGTAGTGTTGAGTTTGAGCATCACTATTATTGTTTACATGCCCAATGTATCATGCTATATCCTAATTGAGTGAAATATATATTGAAATTACAGCAAACTACTATTGGGAATTTGGGATACAGGTTCCTCGATATAAAATCAAAGATAATTAGATTTAAACCGTCTAGCTGATGTGATATACACCACAACGATAATAACCACCATTTATAACTTTAGACATCAAATTAGATATTATTTTTTTCAGCAAACTTCATTAGCAATGTATTCAAGAAATAGGAAGACTGAACTGAAGGTACTGGTGGCTTGTTTGATCTTAAAAATTCAATATTTTGATGATTGATAGATGAAAACAAAGAAGTAAAGGATTCTTGAAGACTCATGCGGTTTCATTTTTCTGTTACCATTAATTGACAGAATATAAATGTGAGAGTTAACACTCATAACTCGGTTGACTTTTGGCGTGTTGTATGGAAAGCGAGAGTCCCAAGTAAAGTCAAATTATTTATGTGGCGAGCCTGGAATAATTATGTACCTACTATTGACAATCTACAATCTCGTGGGTTGAATTTAGCATCTTCTTGTACTCATTGTGGCTAGACAACAGAAAATTTAGCACATGTCTTGTTCAAATGTTCGGCAGCAAAGGATGTATGGAACCATTGTAATTTCGGTTGTTTTTATGATACACAAAGGGCTGTCACATTTCAAGATTTTTGTCAGGTAATTTTTGAGAATTGTCCAACCCGGGATGGATCTACCCTTTGGCCACATGTGGCACATGCCACATATGAATTGGCCGGTGAACTGAAAGCATATATTATGCATATACAATTGGTCGGTGAAGAGAAACCATGTTGCTATCCCAACCTATATAATAGTCTGTTTTGGATTGATGACTTGGCAACTAGAATATTAGGTGGAGGAGAGAGAAAAGCCACCTGGCAGCCACGCTGGCAATAATGTTTGACTTATTCTCGCTATTCACTGATCCGTTTCTTCATTCACCCGAAAATCACTCATCCGATCATGATTCTCTATCATCTAATTCTTATATCAATTTATTTTCACCTACTTCCCCCAAAATATGTTCTTCCTCTATTCCCTAAACCATCAACACCCTAAACCCTTCAATCTAATCACAATCGGATAGTCCGAATCAATTAAACGTTATCAATAAATTGGGATAAATCAAGAGCATACCAATATCTCAGATTTATAATCTTTACCCGCAATCTATTTATGCACCGGTGGAAGTGGTTTGGTGTATATGGAATTGGTTTGGTCATCTTTTGGTGATTAAAAGCTACCCTGTTCCGGTCGATTATGTGTATCTTTTATTGATGGCAAATTATTTCGGCGACCTAATTGACGGTAACGATTTTCTGGCAACCTGAGTGATGATAATGCTAAGATTGTATAAATTACAGGTCATTAATCTAATTTTTCATGTCAATTTACATATTTTTAGGAGAACTTGTTAATGACCTGTTTTTCATTTTCTGAAGATAATGTTTTCTGCTATTTGATCATGTTTTTGCCAATTAGTATGATGCTAATTTACATATTCGTGTTTGTTGAATATTATCATTTTAGTGTAACCTTCTTCATGTTTTATTTGACGATGATTATTTTCCGGTCACAATTTATGAATAAATCATTTTAAATCTAGATTTCAATTACAGTAAACTAACCATATTTGATTTTTTAAAATGTATACTTTAAAAAAAAAAATTCAAAAATGCTCTTATCCTTAATTTCTGTAACAAAAAATACATTATTTTTAAGTTTACCGAAATTATAGCTAAATGTAATTTTTTTTAAAACTGAAGTATCATTTCCTTAATTATAGTCGAATATTAACCTAATTTGAATACAGTGTTAACCATAATCCCATTTTATAAATTGCAGTCTCATTAATTTGCAGAACACATCATTTAGTTCTTTCTACATCACAAAGGTGCATACCTTCTATCCATATTACTTCTTTTCATTTCATTATTGATAATTAATAATTGATGAATGCATTTGCTTTCTTTAATACTGTTATGTTTAAACATCTTTAAGTATTTTTCTAAAGGATAAAAAATGAATCAGAACTTCACACTTTTGTGCGACATTGACCCTATGCTCAATGACATCAAAGTGAAAGCCTAATGCATAATCATATGGCGATCACACACACCTGGCATACCTAATGGTCTGTGGTTTAGAAGGGATTGTTTGGGTTGGTCGAGCAACACAATTGGACGATAGAAAAGTTGCCTCACAGGCTACAGAGGTAAGTTTGGTTTTTGAATTCTCATCTAAATTATGTCACTGATAGTTACCTGTAACCATTTACGGGGGTTTATCACCATCGATAAAGTCGATCTATGCCGGTGGGTGTTTTGCTGTCTAAACCTTATAATTGGTAATTACAGCAATTGTTATGTGATATTCTCAGTTTAATTTTGTGATGTGTTTTTTCTTAATTAAATTTGAATCACATACTACAACAATTGCCTTTAAAATTGATTTTGTGAGGTATCTTTGTAACTGAGTTGCACCAGTTTTATTTATTTCTTTGTTTTTCAGGAATCATTCTGTTATGATGTTTAAGAAGTTGGGTACAAAACCGCAAATATTCCAACATATGATAACGATGCCTGTGTTTGATTTGACAAACTATTCGGTTTCTGAAGTTTAGGTATGTTGGTTATTTGTATTCGTGTTTAAATTTCCATCTTGATTTCTGTAGTTGCATATACTTATAAGGACCTTTATAACTTGAATACACATGTCGAAAACTAAGCAGAGGATCCATATAATTGAAAAAAAAATATGAGTTAGCTAAGAGAGAGATGTATGGTTATATGTTTATGTGCAAATAAGAGATGGTCATAAACAGTAGTTGGATAATTTTGTTTAATTGCAAAAGTGCTAACTAACTTGGTCTATAAGGTTTTAGATTGCCAAGAGATTACTCTCTTCTATTATAGTCTTAAGTATAATTGATGATACAATGGATGCGTGGTCACTTTTGGTTACGTGATATGTTTCTTCATGTGAATGTAGGTTAATACGTAATGCCACAATGCGTTGGTGATACCTATGGATTACAACAATGATCAGGTATGACCAAATACGCTAACATTCTCTGTGGTTCAATAATTTATCTTTCTTGCATCATGGAGTCATGGGCTAATATGTATTTTCTAATTTTTCTTTTTGATATCGCCTATGCAGTCTGTTAAATTAAGGAGCCTAAATTGTTAAATGAGAACTAACAGTTAAATTAAGGTGCCTAAATTAAACAATAGTTAAATTAAAAGCTCTTTAATTTTTATTTTTGGGTTGAAGATCAGAAGCTCTTTAATTTGTTATATGAGAACTAATAGTTAAATTAAGGAACAAAGTTATATATTACCATGACTTCCTGTTTACATATATATTACCATGACTTCCTGTTTACGTAAGCGAACAAAGTTAAAGACATAAAAGATATGAAACCCTGAGGTGTTCGGGCTAATAGGCATCTTGAATCAGCAATCATCAAAGAGATAGTTGAACGAGTAATCGAGTCATTACGCAGTTGAGCAGGTATGCATCATCTATATATCGTAGTAGTTGCACACTTCTGTTGTGACCTTAGTATAATAAAGTACATATACAAATGAAATGCAGTAAGTCTAAACGAAGATTCATAATTGCATATATGCTCTAGAGAAGAAATAGAAGATTTTCTTTATGTATTACCATGACTTCCTCTTTACATAAGTGAACAAAGTTAAAGAGATTAAAAATATGAATGACTTTTGAAGTACTTACTAAATCTTATGATATAGTTCCTCATCCAGATATTCATTTGCAAAATTTCGTTTCTGAGGTACGTCTTACTAATGTGTTTTACCATCCTTAATTTATGTATCTTTTTAATTGAAATTGTAGTTGTAAGTTAGTAGTTTTTAATTACTTATTGAGCCTCAGATTGATTGTTAAGCTAGCTAGAAATAATTACTAAAGATTATGGAATATAGCTATGGTTAGAATTAGTTTACAATGTTTTAGAAATTTGATGGAGTAAGTTGACTTCATTATTATCTATATGATAGAGTGAGGAAGCAATATTAGCAACAAAATGATTAGTTAAATATAAAGAATTTAGAAAATGACCATGTTTTAGACTAATGACAAAGTTATATTGTTTCTTGAATAGATGGACTGTATAGTTTGTTGCTTAGGCATTATTGACAGCCATAACACATACAAGGAACAAGGTTTGGCTGTAATTTAATATAATGTTTTGATTGTTTTAGGAGCCGTCTGAAACCATTAACTATAACTTCTTCTTTATTGTGTATTTTAGGAACATAAATATGACCTGAACAGAGGGGATATTCGAACATCATCGTTTGATGGAAGAATACTAACACGAAAGAGAATGCAATTCGATTGTCGAGAAATTGAAAAAATATAAAATAGCCCGTTTCAAAACAAGATGTATATGTGCAATCGATTGCCGAAAAATTGAAAGAATATAGAATAACCATAAGGTATGCAATCCAAACACCACATCAAGTTAATGGTTGAAAATTTCAACATCTTCATCATTTGATGATATCAACGGTGCCTTTTCTTAAAACCTTCGTATCAAAATTTCAAAACCTTTATATATCTGGTGTACAAGTCCTCCATAAAATATGAAATTCTCCATGTTTTTTTTTTGGTAAAAACTCTACAGTTTCTCTCAAAATTCCCAGACGTCGCTTGGTAATGTGAATTGGTCACTATCATCACACCTTTTAGTTTCAAATGTGTTTGCAACTTTAGTCATCATTCCCGTTGATTTTCACTTCATCTTTTTTAACCTACGTTGAACCATTGATTTATTATAATCAGGTTAATTTTCAGAAATGGCGGATGTCAACGAAGAATATCATTATTGTGTCCCGACAGACCTCAACGATCCTGCACATATTCGAGTCCCTAACAACCATGATGGTATTCCATGGAACTTGGATCATGAAATAGCGAATACATAATCTGTTTGTTTGTTACTCATAGTGAACATTGTAAAATGGCACAAAACAATCCATAGCAATGTCATTATTTTGCAGTGTTTGTTGTATTGGGTTATAAGTTGTAAAAAATTTCGTTTTGGCACATATTTTTGTTTGGAGTGTTCAGTGTATACCTTAAAAGTGATAAATGCCATAATTTATTTTCAAACTACAAAATTTACTCTAACTTGATACTCACCAAAATTCAAAGTATAACGATAAGTTACATGTACAATTTTTGCCATTATTGTCGAGTTTTACTAAATATATGTTCATTAAGCTACACATTACTTAAAAATAGATGAAATCAATATATCGAAACTAGCCCGCCCATCGGGCTTGATACTCACCAAAATTCAAAGTATAACGATAAGTTACATGTACAATTTTTGCCATTATTGTCGAGTTTTACAAAATATATGTTCATTAAGCTACACATTACTTAAAAATAGATGAAATCAATATATCGAAACTAGCCCGCCCATCGGGCAGGTTGTTAATCTAGTAATGCTATATAAACCCTGTTTATAAGCCCAAACAAGCCCAAGTTTGTGGCTATTCAAAAGTCTTAGGAAAGAATTAGTAGGCCTAATTTAAATTAGCCCAAACTAAACGAAACTGTTGATTAGGTAACGTTTAGTTACTCGAATTTGTTAATGTTTTATATTCTTAAACCAAACTTGTAACATTTCGTTAGTTTTGTAATCATCATATATATATATATATATATATATATATATATATATATATATATATATATATATATATATATATATATATATATATATATATATATATATATATATATATATATATATATATATATATATATATATATATATATATATATACTAGATGTCGAAGCCCGCCCGATGGGCGGGCATGACTTATAATTATAATTTTTATTGTGTCAATTAACGGAAAATTAATTTTAAGGACGTCGATTATATTTAATTTTGTTATAGTATTAGTTTACTTTTAAAAAAAGTTAAGAAAATGGGAGATTGACGTATATTTTAATTCTTCTTTTGTATTTAAAAAAAAAAGAAGGGTTGTTTCATTATTTTTATATTTGTTGTAATTTTTATGGTGTTAGTTAACGGTAAATTATTTTTATGGACGTCGAGTTTTTTTAAATTTGTTATGTTATGCTTAAAATTTTTTAAGAAAAAGCTAGCTTGACGTACAATTTAATTGTGTTAAACATTGTGTTGATGGAGGAAGTCAACATAGTTATGTTTCTCGAATACCCATAGTTAAATATACCTTCTAATAAACTTGTAATAGTAGATGCATCTCATATTAGTCATTTAGTCATAACTCTTATAAGTCATACTCTTAAATCATAATACTACTTAGATTACAAAATTAATTAATAATAACGAAAAAAATAAACGTTATATAAGTGTAGTAGTGATACCAAGGAATTCAAACAGAAGTCTACTATCACTAAGCCTCCCAACGGGCTTCTCAAAATATGTCATACCATAAGGTGACTTAACCGGCTCGGATGCCGAAGACAACCCTCCGGTATCCTAATTCATCTCATATTTATGTTCTGTATTGCAGACACGCTAAAAGTTTCAGCTATAAAATATTTTAAAGATAAGTGCAAAAAATACTCATTTTGACCCATTGCTTGACCGCCCATTGCGGCAATTGGGATATATATGATAGATGAATCTTTGTATCGATTGACCAAGAAGTTAGGAAGATGGGTACATGTTTTGTTCCCATTCCGAGCCTACAACCCGTTTCCTTGCCGATAGCTAGCTGATCACCAGTTATCATCTTGACATTGACTCCAAGGTGTAGTGCACGTCGAACGGTCAGTATCCTTAACGAACGCCTGAAAAAAAAAGTACTTTTTTTTCTCAGTAAAGTGTAAATCGAAAAGAAAACTTCAGACTTTTAAAAGAAGATAACTTCAAATTGGTAATAAAAACTGACCTCCGTAAGAGTTTTAACGAAAAAAATAAAAAATAAATAATGCATATCTTGTGGAACTTGAGTGACCCAACCGACATAAAAAAGCACGCATATTTACCCGTTACCCAAACTCACGGACTTTGAAACCTCTACCAGAAGCAGAGAGAAGCATAAAATATATTTCGCTTTCAATGCCAATAAGAAGAAACCATATCGATAACGGAAGCCTTACCTAAGTAACACATGTATTGAAATTACAGGAGACAACGAACCTTAAGGTGGAGACCCGTGCCTGAAGCAGTATCCACATAACGTCTTGCTCTTTATCGAATTTTTCCATCTCTTTACTATTGATGACATCTGAATTATTATTCATATCAGCGTTGTTTCGTGCAGCAACCATCAGAATTATTGATCATTTTGGCTCTTGTCATGGGTTGCAACCACAACGGTGGCAAACACTGCCATGGCTGCAATTAACAGACAAAATATATTGGGCTATGTATCAGTAGAAAAAGAAGTTATATGCAGGCCTTTAACACTTTAAGAGATAACATACTGAAAAATATAATTTGGTGGAACCAATGAACACAATTTGGTGGAGACCAGCAATCCTTCTCTGGTACAAATAACTATTTCACTGAGAACGGAAAAGATGACAGCCACATCATAAGCCGAAGCAATTTGAAATAAGCAAGTTGCAAACTAATAATTCAAAATTATTTATTACAAACACATGTTACAAAAGTATCACAAAGAAGGTGAAAACTCAAACACTAATCAGATCACAATTTGTATCTACAATTATTAGCAACTGATTAGTGCAACCTCAAGTCTTACTGATCAAATAATCAATTCCATAAATTAGAGAAACCAAATGGCCCGTTAACCATATTTGGCGTTAATGGGGTCGTCACTTGATCCGAAACAGTAGTTGTAGTCTGAAAAGAATATGCTTGAATAACCATTGCACCCCTCTTTCTACAGGGCTCATTTTGTGACACTCCAAGATTAATCTTGAAACCTTTTGAGGTCAACCACAGAGAACTATTTCCAACTTGTTGCAGCCATTCTGTAAATTGAATAGACATACATATAAACTATGAAAACTGTATACGCAAAATTACGGAGCACAATTACAGTTTGGATGCGGCAATTGGCCAGTAATATAACACATGATTAGTTACTGGAATCTGAAAAGCAATGTATCTTAGGGGTTGTTTCTTTTTTTTATTAGCTAAGAGGATGTGTGGAGCCCACACCTATATGAACATCTTATTGGGGAGGGGCTTAAATTTTTTGCCTTGGGGATATAGACCCATTAGTGGAAAAACTGGGTCCCTTTTAACAAAATAATAATATTAAATGGGTGGGTTCCACTATCTTTCCCCATTAAGTAAAAAAGAAACAGCCCCTAAGTTTTCTCTAAACTCCTCGTCAACAACCAATGGATGGCCTACAAAAGAAAATAAGAACCAAATTAGTGAAAACTTAACATTATTTCAAATAGCCATTTTTTAGTCAAAGTTGCGTACACACACCTTCATGGGCAGTATTAATTCTAAAAGCTGATATGGAGAGTTGTGCATCCAAATTTGAGGATAAATATGACAGTAAACCATAAAATCACATAAAAAAAACAACAAAACTAAATTTCCAAACTTCATGCAGCAATATTAAGAGTTTTACTTGGATTCATTACCTTCCTGTAGAACATGAATCTTATATAGTTCTGTGAACAAATTAGAGGCAGGTGATTATTTAATTTCCCGTCTCCTTATATTTCTCTCGAAAGGCTACATTTGTCCAGGCTTTTTTCCTACAAAACATCGAAATAACACATGAGTTTATATTAAGCATGTGATAGTTGATATATTCAATTAAAATATAGAAGTATATGGTCTTCCTATGACGCGCTAAAAATGTAACAAAGCCAACTCAGTTTTTTTTCCCTTTTTTTAACGGCAACAAAGCCAACTTAGTTGCATTCGACTGAAATAGATAATTTATTCTAAAAAGATTAAAACTTTTGATTATCCATTTCTAATAAGCACTTCCAAAACATTTTATAAATAAGTTTGATAAAATTAGGGGGTGTTTGGGCTTACTGAGTAACACAACTTTCATTTACATATTGTTATAACATAATATTGTGAATATTGTTTGGATTAGCTTAAGTTATGTACAATAAGTTGTTTTAACAGAATTTTGCAGCAGAAACCACAACGCAAATACCTAATGACAATATATTGTACCATGCCACTCACGAATCTGTAGTCTCACAAACTTCTTTATTCTCGTCCTCTTTGCATAAGCACATAATGAAACGATGCCAGTATCAAAAAGCACTTGTTTTTAAGCCTTCTGTCATAGAAACAAAATGTTTGACCATCACAACAGTAACATTAATTATCTCAACTGATATCAGTTGTTTAACTCATAATGGTCAGCTTAAAATTGGTTAGTAGTAAGTCATCTCAACTGATATCAATTGTTTATTTGAGCCACATACTATATGTTGAGATGGTCAGCTTAAAATTGGTTAGTAGTTAGTCACCACAAGATTGCTCAATAACCTCACCATGAACTTTACCTCTAAGAGACCCGTTAATAGTCTAGGGTGGTTGAGACATTATAGTAAGATGAGTGGGCCCACCTCCTCGACCAACAGTCCCACCACGTCCACAGACTTCAAAAGCTCAGAAACCCCTGCCTGATTGGTTAGCTCAGAAACCCTGATTGACCCACGATGAAATCCGGCCACACAAAAGATAAACCAAAGAGTGACAACTTAAAAACATGTTCGATATGAAGATTATGCATGCATTGTTAAAAATCAGTACCAGATTTTACTATTTGCATGGGATGACAGCCTAGTGCACTTTTCAGTATTTAACTGAAATAGGAAAAAGAAAGATATCCTTCGACCATTGCATCAGATGACCTGCTAGGTTGCTACGTTGATATCTAAGAGTCACCATATTCAGACCGTCCCGTCAACAGGTGAATCCCGGTCGATCTGGAATCAAAGAACAAACCATCCAAATCATTAAATATCTTTATGCTAACGATACCCTTTTCACAGTGGCAACATGTCAGTTAGTATGCGTAGAGAACGATTAAATGATTAAAACATTATGAAACTAACCAATCCAGATAACTCGACATCGACAAAGTATTGTGCCCTCGAGCCTCCCGGACCTGTTCACCTGTAATAAAACATAAAAAATCTAACTAATGGTACAAACCAACCTTAAATTAAACTAAAGGTTGTACTTAGAAAAGTGGCAGAATAGAAATCTCAACAAAGGTTGTATTTAGAGAAGCTCCTAATAAGTACTTGAACCTAACTATTTACAATGAAAAAGAAACAGTCGTTTAGATTTTATAAATATAACTGACAACTCATATGCGTATTTGATTTGTACAAATTATATATGATATAAAAGGGCCATACCTCCGTATACGGGAATAATTCTTAGCTGCCGTTCAGGGAACCCTAACCGAACAATGGTAGCTATTCTAGCATGCCAAGCCTGATATGAAATCATTAATGTTTACAGTAAACTTTTAAAAGTTCCAATATTTTACGGTAGATAATAACGTTAACACATACCATTGCAACCTCCAATCGTCCACGTAAGGTTAGCCTGTCAATAGCAGCAACAGACAGCACCACACAACCTTTTGCAGAATACCACTCATGTGTAGACGGATTCTGCAAGTGGTTAAAAATCAACAATAAATTTTTCAAAATCTGCTTAAAGATAAGTATTTTTTTCAAACATATACGTTGAATATGCAGCAATCGACTACTGTAAAGCATAAGAATATCGAAGAAGCATAAATCTGTTGAAATAAAGGAAAATTAACATATAAGCATCAGATAAGCGGAAAATAGTTCATTAACTCATGCATTATTAGTTCAGTGTTTGGGCCTGGTGTTATCCTTATATCGGCCTTTTTCTTGGGTGCTTGGCGAACCCATGTAGTGTCTCCCTTCTCATTGTCACACCCTGAATTTACCTGTTAAATGGCAGCGGAATTGAATTCCCGGGTGTAACGATCATGGCATCTCATACAAGGTTACATTGAACGACCTAAAGTGTCGTTTTGAAAATACATCGTTTGATCATTAAAACATTCAGAGTTTACAAAATAGGTCCCATAATGGTGTTACAAGTTCATGAAAAATAGTTCAACTTGATCAAACGTTACATAAGTGCATAAAATGAAAGGTAAGACGCGTCGACTCTTCGACTCCATGATGGTCCATATGCAAGTCACATGTTGTTATCTTAGTAACCTGAAAATACATTGCTAAAACGGTCAACAATAATGTTGGTGAGAAATCATAGGTTTAGGAAAATGAATGTTATACGATAACCATAAATATAAGTGTATGACTACCCGTCACATGATTGTATGACTACCCGTCATATGGTTGTAAAATTGTACAATATTACTTAAGCTCATGACCCCGAAGCTAGACTGTAGGTAATGCCCCAAATGGAGTGCTTTGCCAAACACTTGGAATGATCAAATGAAATGCATCCGCTTGACTGTTGGTAACCCCAACACGGATGGAGGCGTCACCCTCAATAGATCTATCCACTCACTCTCGCTTAAATACAATTAACGGTTCATGATGGTGGGGACTTAAAACATGGCAATGTAGTAACTTAAGTAATGTATATGGATTTGATACTTAGGCTCGTATGAAAAATGGTGCAATGTATTCTCCCCCGTGGGATTTGAAAACAATAAAAATGTAAACGGGGCTATGAAAACTCACCTCAAGGAATGGCACAATATGGAATGTATGAACTGAAGTAATGAGGTGCAACTCCTAGCCGCAACCTAAAATGAATGCATGTAATCTACTTTAGATTATGAAATGGGTTCATGTATGCACTTGCACTATAATCTATACCACTCGTTTTGTATTCAAAATATATATTGTTGGCGAAAATATAAATTACATCTTCGTATAAGGTCATGGTGATTATTACATGTTTATATGGTTTAATAATGTTATACGGTAGTTATATAGGGAAATATAATGAAATTTAGCTTTTAGACGTAAGATACAACACTTAGACAATTTTTGAAATACGGTTAAAAATGGCTTCGGAAAACTAGTTGTAAATCAGTGAATATTGAGAGTTAGGAAATAAAATTGGTATTTCTGGAAAGCCTAGCACCAAGCCTCAAAATGTTCAGGAGTGAAGTTTTGCTCAAAGTGTCTAGATTTTATGCTAAATGGTCGAGAAGTATGGTATTTTAGGCTAAAGCTGCCATTTCTGGGCAGTTTTTATGAATATTTGGATGGCTGTAGATTACTCATCTTAAGTCCAAATGACGAACGGCTTTTTGATTTGAAAACTAGGCCAGGTGCTCTAACTTTTGTTCCTTGTGGTCCAAAACTCCAAAACTGAGTCAATTGACGGGAAAATGGCTCTCAACATGGGTGTTTCTAGGTATACTTAGAAAATTTCTGGGTAAGTGCTGGTGGTTTATTAGTGAAAATAATAACTTTCGAAAAATCATAACTAATTCGTTATAAGGCCGATTTTCAAGTTCTTTATATCCCCGGAAAGGTAAAAATATATACTAACATATTTTCAATAGTTTGGCAAGTTTTGGAAAGGTCTAAGGCTCGTTTTTGACCAAGTAAATTCGTACATCAGCAATGAATTTTCCGGAAAATGTTCAAGTCTAGTAGCAACTTGTTTTTGGCATAATTTCTTCGTTATAGGTCCGTTTTTAGCGGTTCAAAAGGCCATAGTTTCATCTAAGAATGTATTTTCTAGTTCTTGGGTCCAAAATTAACCAAAACTCACTGAGTTTACCCAATTTTGAAAATAGGGACAGAAGGTTAACATATGTTTCCAAAAATGATATAACTTAGTTTGTACATGTCCAAAACCACTACTAACAACATCAACTCATCCCTTAATCTACCATACACCTTCTTAGGGTGTCATGGGTTCCCTAACATCACCATTTCAATCATTTCACCAAGGTTTCATAAGGAATTCATTTTACACATAAAATGATAGAAATTTAGGTTTTTGTGGTATAGACTTCAATATGCAAGTTCAAAAATGACAAAAGTACATAAACCTTGCAAGGAATTCATGGTAGAATTTATAGAAAAATTAGTGGTTCACTTACTTGAAAACCTTATAACTTTTTGGGTAGAAAAACCTAACAATCCATAGGTTTATATTACAAAACCTTGTAATGGATGTGATCTAATACTTGTAAAATATTTAATACTTGAAAAATTCTTGGTCCTTCTTGGTCTTGAGGTTGGAACGAGCTAGGGAGAGCAAGGAACTAGAGAAATATTTTTTTTTTTTTTTCTATTTTAGTTACACCATGAACTATGAGAAAGATTTAGATAAAAATGGTTTATGTTGGTGAATTTTGGTGTCTCCAAGTGTCCTTAAGACACATAAGGGCCAGCCACCTCATGAAGAGGTGGTGGTCTTGTCATCTTTTGTCCCGTCTTGATTTTACGGGGTACCGTTTAGTGCATCGTTTTGGTATTTTAACGTTATCAGGTACCGGGTTAATTAAAAAGAAAATATAACAGGATAATACGGAATATAATAAAGTTGTAAAAATTATAAAAATATAATTTTTGTAGACATTAGGTATTTTGATAGGTATTGCTTTGTTGGTACAATTCTTGTTGTATATAGTTCAAGTAAAGGTTTATTATTTGGTTAACCACCAAAAATAAATAATATATAGTTTTATAACCTTAGTGGAAAAATAACTAATATAAAAATATATTAGTGCTCTAGTGGAATTTGTTTGGTACATTAGGTTAAAAACTAATAACTTGTCTTATTATTTATATACAAATAAATAAATAATGGTAACTTGAAAATATATATCTACGAGTGGAATAGAATGCAAATGATGTCGTGATGCAATGTAGACTAACCCTAGTCTAGAAAATGTACGATGGTTGACAATGTGACTTAACCTACCCGGTCTCGTCAAATGGATACCCGTAAACCCTGTTTACGTGAAATGTTGAATTGAAATTCAATGAATAGGAAATGTCGGGAATAAGGAAAATTGGCCTGAAATGGAGAATTGTGACATTCTCCCCTCCTAACAGGAATCCAGTCCCTGGATTCGGTTCATGTTGGTCTCGGGAGTGGTATTGGTAAAATGATGTGGATAATTGAATCGCTTTTGGTCTTCCCGTACCCTAGTATACTCGGGACTTCTTCGGGAATTCTCGCGAATTTCATGATAGAATTTGACTCTGTTTCATTGTATGACCTTACAGTCCATGATTTCTACTGGTTCCTCCACAAGGTTCAAGTTTGTCATTGAGTTGGATTTCTTCTATTGAAAGATGAGTAATTCATCGAATAATCACTTCTTGCTTGTTTCATGAATATGGGTTGGACTAGTGAATTGGGCAGTTTCCGATTTCGGTCCGTCAATAAGTGATTAGCACTTCGACCATAAAGTGCTCTCAAATGGTATGATCCTTATGTTCATGTGATAACTATTGTTGTAAATGAATTCGGTTTATGGCAAATGGTTAGTCCAACAAATTTCCAAAGTCAATCATGCCTGATCTAAACATATCTCCCTATGTTGGAATCGTTCTCTCGTTCTGACCATTGGTCTGAAGGTGATAGGTGATGCTTATACCTAGTTGGGATTCCAAAGAAAACCTTAAAATGATTGCCAAATAGGTATCGAGATTGAGTGTTTTGTTCATAATCTGTATCCGAATAAATGAATTTAAAACTTTAAGCAAACGACTTTCTAAGAAATAATTTCTTGCAAGATGTATGATTTGTATAATTGTAGTTTGGAGGAAATTCATTGAAAAGTGTAGGCATTAAAAATGATGAAATAGTCGGGTGGGTATGTTTATATGTATGCGTTGATGTCTAACATCCAGTTTGGATAATGCCTATTGGTGAGATCATGTTCACTTGAAGGTTCTATAGTCTGGTTTAAAAGGCTGGATTCATCTCTATAGTGTTGCTTAGTGAGCATTCGTATCGAAACAAATCTTGTAATTCGGTAGGCTAGTACTTTCGAGATGATAGAATCTTGACAACCAGGTCAGTGATAATTGTGATATTTCATGATTCCTGTTGAGTTTCGAATGGTCTTAAAGTATCAAGGAATTCTTCTCAAAGATGGCATGTAAAGTCTTTCTAGGAAAGTCAGTGGTAATATCCACTTATGAATTTAGTGAGTAGTGAGACTAGAGAATGGTAAATGATGGTGATAGTGAGAATGTAAGGTAGCATGCTGAGACTCGAATGTCTCGGTATCATAACTGATTATCTCCTCTGAATTGGTCTCATGTGAAATTACAGTGGAAGTCATTGCCCAATGACGGTGAATACTCCAAGAATATCGAGGAATAGTTGGCATAGGTTCATTGGTAGATGGAAAAGCATCCTACGAGTCTAAGTCTGAAGAATTATTGATAAGGTAGGTGAATGAGAACACGGCTCAATGGTAATTGTGACTTAGTGAGACTGTGATGAATGAGGGTACCATGATGTAAGTATACTGTGTATGTGTGTATGTTCATGAGATGTTGTGCTTATGCATTCATATGAATTTTGGCATTTCAGGAATTTTGTAAGACTCGACCCGAACATAATCCTAACATAACTGCTCAAAGCATTCCAAAATTCACCTTTGAGTCAGACATAGGTGATCAGTCCATGTCCCACTGTCCCTGGTCGAATATAGGTGATCAGTCTATATCCTACCGAGGTTTAATGAATTTTGCAATACTTAGCTCAGCTATACTCGTAATATGTCCAAGACTCCTTGAAAATGTTTAGACAGCAAAGGCGATGTCAAACCACTCAGTTGCAAGTCCCGCCCATACAAGACTTGTAACCTGTGTTTTCACACTCCATTGCACAACACATGTAAAATGAATGAAAGTGACCCGTGTAATGTAGTGTAGGTGATCGCACACCCAAGTGATGCCATGAATGTTGGTGATCCACACCTTGCCATGAATGTAGGTGATCCATACCTAAGTGATGTAGGCAACAAAGTACCCAAGTAATGTAGTGTATTTCTATACCCATGAAATGTAGGTGGTTACGCACCCATGTAATGTAGGTATCATGCCGTACCCGAGCAATGTAGGTATCCCTATACCCATGAAATGTAGGTGGTTACGCACCCATGTAATGTACTGTATTGTGGTATAAAACCATGTAAAGTGAATATGCACTCATGATGAAATGATGAGATGCTATGATGATGCGGTTATAGTCTAGGGTCCAAGATACAACCTAGTTCGCTATAACCTTAGCTCTGATGCCAATCTGTCACACCCTGAATTTACCTGTTATATGGCAGCGGAATGGAATACCTGGGTGTAACGAACAGGGCATCTCATACAAGGTTATATTGAACGACCTAAAGTGTCGTTTTGAAAATACATCGTTTGATCATTAAAACATTCAGAGTTTACAAAATAGGTCCCATAATGGTGTTACAAGTTCATGAAAAATAGTTCAACTTGATCAAACGTTACATAAGTGCATAAAATGAAAGGTAAGACGCGTCGACTCTTCGACTCCATGATGGTCCATATGCAAGTCACATGTTGTTATCTTAGTAACCTGAAAATACATTGCTAAAACGGTCAACAATAATGTTGGTGAGAAATCATAGGTTTAGGAAAATGAATGTTATACGATAACCATAAATATAAGTGTATGACTACCCGTCACATGATTGTATGACTACCCGTCATATGGTTGTAAAATTGTACAATATTACTTAAGCTCATGACCCCGAAGCTAGACTGTAGGTAATGCCCCAAATGGAGTGCTTTGCCAAACACTTGGAATGATCAAATGAAATGCATCCGCTTGACTGTTGGTAACCCCAACACGGATGGAGGCGTCACCCTCAATAGATCTATCCACTCACTCTCGCTTAAATACAATTAACGGTTCATGATGGTGGGGACTTAAAACATGGCAATGTAGTAACTTAAGTAATGTATATGGATTTGATACTTAGGCTCGTATGAAAAATGGTGCAATGTATTCTCCCCCGTGGGATTTGAAAACAATAAAAATGTAAACGGGGCTATGAAAACTCACCTCAAGGAATGGCATAATATGGAATGTATGAACTGAAGTAATGAGGTGCAACTCCTAGCCGCAACCTAAAATGAATGCATGTAATCTACTTTAGATTATGAAATGGGTTCATGTATGCACTTGCACTATAATCTATACCACTCGTTTTGTATTCAAAATATATATTGTTGGCGAAAATATAAATTACATCTTCGTATAAGGTCATGGTGATTATTACATGTTTATATGGTTTAATAATGTTATACGGTAGTTATATAGGGAAATATAATGAAATTTAGCTTTTAGACGTAAGATACAACACTTAGACAATTTTTGAAATACGGTTAAAAATGGCTTCGGAAAACTAGTTGTAAATCAGTGAATATTGAGAGTTAGGAAATAAAATTGGTATTTCTGGAAAGCCTAGCACCAAGCCTCAAAATGTTCAGGAGTGAAGTTTTGCTCAAAGTGTCTAGATTTTATGCTAAATGGTCGAGAAGTATGGTATTTTAGGCTAAAGCTGCCATTTCTGGGCAGTTTTTATGAATATTTGGATGGCTGTAGATTACTCATCTTAAGTCCAAATGACGAACGGCTTTTTGATTTGAAAACTAGGCCAGGTGCTCTAACTTTTGTTCCTTGTGGTCCAAAACTCCAAAACTAAGTCAATTGACGGGAAAATGGCTCTCAACATGGGTGTTTCTGGGTATACTTAGAAAATTTTCTGGGTAAGTGCTGGTAAGTTATAAATGAAAATAATAACTTTTGAAAAATCATAACTAATTCGTTATAAGGCCGATTTTCAAGTTCTTTATATCCCCGGAAAGGTAAAAATATATACTAACATATTTTCAATAGTTTGGCAAGTTTTGGAAAGGTCTAAGGCTCGTTTTTGACCAAGTAAATTCGTACATCAGCAAGCACATTTCCGGAAAATGTATAAGTCTAGTAGTATTTTGTTTTTGGCATAATTTCTTCGTTATAAGTCCGTTTTTAGCGGTTCAAAAGGCCATAGTTTCATCTAAGAATGTATTTTCTAGTTTTTGGGTCCAAAATTAACCAAAACTCACTGAGCTTACCCAATATTTAAAATAGGGACAGAAGGTTTATTTATAGTTCCAAAAATGATATAACTTAGTTTGTACATGTTCAAAACCACTACTAACAACATCAACTCATCCCTTAATCTACCATACACCTTCTTAGGGTGTCATGGGTTCCCTAACATCACCATTTCAATCATTACACCAAGGTTTCATAAGGAATTCATTTTACACATAAAATGATAGAAATTTAGGTTTTGTGGTATAGACTTCAATATGCAAGTTCAAAAATGACAAAAGTACATAAACCTTGCAAGAATTTAGTAAAATTTATGAAAAAGATTTGATAAACTTACTTGGATGATTAGGAAACTTTTTATGATAAAACCTAAGTAATCTATAGGTTTATATTACAAAACCTTGTAATAGATTGTTATTACTACTTGAAATAAATCTTGACTTGAAAAAAAAAACTTTGATGATCTTCCTTGTTTTCTTGGTGTTGCCGTAAGCTAGAGAGAAGGACAAAGGGAAAGAAATTTTGAGATATTTTTGCATGTACAAGAATGAGATGTAGGCTAATTTTTATGTATTATACTAAGTGTAAAGCACATGTCCAAGAGGTGGACATGCATATGAACGTGGCATGTATTGTTGAGGTGTAGGAATTATGTAGTTTTCTTATATTATAGTGATAGTTTAGTGTTTAGAGTGTGTAGTTTGATCCCGGTAATTACTAATGTTAAGCCCTTAAGTCACGAAACTTAAAATCGGGTAACGTAAAAATATGATACTTATGAAAATATTAAAATTTGACATCAAAACCTATTTTGATATTTTAGGTGATCCTTGAGCTTGTTGAGTGACTAATTGGTGTTTAAAAATGAAACCGCGCAAAACGTAACATGTGCAAAGTTTAATTAAAAATGCAAAGTTAAAAGAAGGTATTTAATTTATGATTGTAAGAAACCAAAATGCATAAAAATAGTTATATTGTATAACTCATTGCCATGAGGGACTTTTCCAGTGGCCTCTATGTGTTCATCCATCCATGATTTCCACGCTTCAGTTAATGCTGCTCTTTCTGGACTATCCACCACTTCAACCTATCAAATTAAAGGTCTAAATGAGATTACTTGAGCTCGGTGTATATTATGAATTAGAGGATTCAGTAAAAGTTGACCATAACACAGTTGCATAGAACAAACAGCTAGGTGTTGGAACCTATCATCAATTACCATAGCCATCCCTGGATACAGTTTCGATATTGGAACACATTAAGCAAAGACTTGTGTGCACCTACACAAAGATAAAAGAATCAAGGCATAAAAATTTAGGGTCTGGATGGTAGTGAGTTGAATACAGAAATGTGAAGTACTGTAATAGTAGTTTTGTGGGTTTTGGACCAAGGATATGCGAAGTACTGTAAACAAAATTTAGGGTCTATACCAGTGCCCTTTAAGCTGTTATTTTGAAGGGTGTTGGTTCATAATTTTCTGCCTCTTTTGCAAAGATAGCATATGGTCATGTGCGAACCGAATGTTAAAAAGATGATATTGTTGGATGATATATTGTTGAGGATTAGACATCCATCTCCCAAGAGGAGTATGCACTGGAGCCGGCGTAGGCTGAAAAGGCTCTACATATAAAATTAGAACAAAATTTCACAAATAAGAATAAAATCCTATGTGGATAAATTGATATTTAGTACTAAATGCAGACCCCATGTGCATCCGAAGGTGGAAAGCCTTTGGCTTTTGGTGTATGTGTATATGGGTTTATGTGAACCAAAACCATGAAGTATCAAATTTACAAAACCCATGTGAAGGGAATATCTCTCACATACAGTCGCCTCCCACTCTCGCTCAAGATAGTCTCTTTCAGCCATTGTGTAGACATGAACTATTGCTAATGTTATATATGACGTGCAGGATTTGTGAATCATCATCATCATTAACCTGCTGGTTATATTTGTGTGCTTTGATATGCATGATAAAATAAAACCATAATCAAATAAATAAATCAATTTACATAAAGGATCAACAATAAAATTAAGGACGTATTGACACTTGCAGGTGATGATTCACAACATACCTAATTCATGATTCGAATATCTTTTGATGATATTAGGGTTTCAGCAAAAAAAGTATTCAATGATAAATAAAACCAATAAACAAAATATAAACAACATCGGGTAGAAAAACTAAGAACACCATGCATGCATATTATATTTTATCATATACATGGATGTTTGTTGATTTGTCCAAACAGTCGCATGTTCGTGTATTGAAAATTAGGGTTTTAGGAATTTCTGAGGGAATGAATGGTGTAGTATATCTTCTTGTATAATTCCTAAAAAATAAACGAACAAACAAAATTTAATCCTATTATGTATGTTTTTTTTTTTTTTTTTTTNGCATCCGAAGGTGGAAAGCCTTTGGCTTTTGGTGTATGTGTATATGGGTTTATGTGAACCAAAACCATGAAGTATCAAATTTACAAAACCCATGTGAAGGGAATATCTCTCACATACAGTCGCCTCCCACTCTCGCTCAAGATAGTCTCTTTCAGCCATTGTGTAGACATGAACTATTGCTAATGTTATATATGACGTGCAGGATTTGTGAATCATCATCATCATTAACCTGCTGGTTATATTTGTGTGCTTTGATATGCATGATAAAATAAAACCATAATCAAATAAATAAATCAATTTACATAAAGGATCAACAATAAAATTAAGGACGTATTGACACTTGCAGGTGATGATTCACAACATACCTAATTCATGATTCGAATATCTTTTGATGATATTAGGGTTTCAGCAAAAAAAGTATTCAATGATAAATAAAACCAATAAACAAAATATAAACAACATCGGGTAGAAAAACTAAGAACACCATGCATGCATATTATATTTTATCATATACATGGATGTTTGTTGATTTGTCCAAACAGTCGCATGTTCGTGTATTGAAAATTAGGGTTTTAGGAATTTCTGAGGGAATGAATGGTGTAGTATATCTTCTTGTATAATTCCTAAAAAATAAACGAACAAACAAAATTTAATCCTATTATGTATGTTTTTTTTTTTTTTTTTTTCTGAAATCCGGTCTAACTTTTTTGTTGAACATTTTTTTTGGGTTTGCAGGACATAACACACAAAATAAGTTGATCTAGTGGTAAAGATAATTATTAATGAATTAATAGATCATAGGTTCGAATCTTACAAAATTAATTTTTATAACAATAAAATCCGAATTTATAAACTCCGAAATTTATAAATTAATACGAATTTTAATATTTTAATTAAAAAATTAAAACACAGGTGGACACATATAATGTATAGCATTTCGAAATTAATTATAAAAATACAAAATAAATTGTAAAAATTGCTTACATGGCAACAATGTGATGACATGGCAGATAATGAATTACTGGGCAATGATTGGGCAATGAGGTGGCATTAATGACGTCATACGCCTCCTGTTATATATAATATATAGATATATATATATATATATATATATATATATATATATATATATATATATATATATATATATATATATATATATATATATATATATATATATATATATATATATATATATATATATAAGGATTAGTTTCATATATCACCCTACTTTCATTATTAATTTCATATATATCCATGTTTGGGTATATATGAAATTTCAAACAAAAATGAGAGGAGATATGAAATTGCCCCTATATAATAACACTTGGTTGTAATTGTACTTAACTATTATTTTATATAAATAGAGCTCGTGATACTGGCGGGCCTCGAACTCCGGCTCCAAGGTGACGATCATTTTGTGCTACACATTCCGCCACTGGCCAGCCGAATGGGAGACATTCATGATGATATTGTGGACGAGAAGAAACAGACATTTTCACGGCCAGTTGAATGGTAGGGAGGGGAATGTAGAAGTTATAGCGAAATTGGTTTTATCAGACTATCACAAGGCAAATCATATAGAAAATTTTTGTGGCACCAGTGGGGTACATGATACTCATGCAGGTGTGTGGTTAAGGCAAGACGTTGAGCACATAAAATTAACTGTGACACTGCGTGGCAAAAAGAGTCTGGAAAGCCGGGTTTAGGCTTTGTAGCCCGTGACTACAAGGGCGAGGTCTTATTTTCAGGTGGTCGTTTAGAATGTTATGCAAGTTCTCCCTTGGAAGCCGAAGCAAAAGCTGTTCACTGGGCTATGACTCGTGCACTTTGTAAGGGGTACTCTTACATTATATTCGAGACAAACTCGTTGTGTCTAGTTAAGGCGCTTCATAATAAAGTCACCCTGCTATAAATTGCAAGTCTTTTTTTCGGATATATTATCCAATTCAATGGCTTTCAACTTTTGTAATTGGTCTTTTGTTAAAAGGGAAGGAAATAAGGTAGCTCATAGTATAGCTTCTTTAACGTTGAGTTGCCCTCATGAGTTTATGTTAGACGGTAGCGTTCCGATTTGTGCAAATGTATGGATGACTAAAGATGTAATCTTGTCTAATATGTCTAATATGGAGGAATGATATCTTTTCTCTTCTATCAAAAATAAATAAATAAAAGATTTATGATTTTTATTTAACTCAAAATGAATAAATAGTACATCAATTTGTGGCTTGTACTTTATCAAACTTATTCAACTTCTTCTGCTATACAAACAATTTTATCATCAGTTGATATTTGATTGCTGCTCGATTCTTCCACTGATGACGTGTGGGTCTGAGCTATGAACTCTAGATTCCATAACACGTCGTCAATGGAAGGTCGATCATTAGAAAGGCATCTGACACAAAGCTCTATTAGAGTCTTCAAAGATTCGTCGCAGCATTCCTTACAAACCAAGGGATCCACTATACTCCTTCGAGCTATCTCATCCGCCACCAAACTTACTTGTAACTGATAAAAAAGTATAAAGTTTAAGCATTTCTTTTATGATATTCAAGGTCAGACTACCTATAGACATGTGAAATTAGACTTACCATATCTTTTGCGATAGTTATATTGTTGATGCAATTGATCGCCCTTCCTAGGATGAGTTCTAACATAATAACTCCAAAATCGTAGACATGATCATGATCATTATCCTCGATGTCAAATCTGTAAGAACATCGATAACCGTTAGAAAAAAGATGTTACTAAAGTCGACTTGAGAAGAAGTCAAACTGTCAAACATCAAGACTGTCTACCTTTGGCTAAGAGTCTCACTTGATCTGGTGACCGAATGTCCAGCAGCCTGCGGTCAAGAATTTCATATGAGGATGTGAATCTTGCATATATGTATGCATATAACGAGAATGAAAAATGATATACCTTAGTTTCTTCTAGCAAAGAAATATTGTAGCCACTGATCTTTACATGAAAATTTTGATCCAACAGAACATCCGTTATTTTAAGGTTGTTAGGGAATATTCTTTGTGTGATTCGTGTGCTTAGGAACTGAATCCCTTTTGAAATCCCGATAGCAGCTGCGAGCCTTTGCGCCCATGATAGTTTCTGCCCTGCTGCCATTTTTATCATCATGCAAGTTAAAACTCTTGGCGATTATTTGTTTGACTTTTGAGGTCAACAACATTAGTTTTGACTTCCGAGTAATTGTGAAAGTTTTTAGAACCAAAACAATTAACAGTAGCTAAGAAAATACTTATGGGCAGTTCTAGATAAATTCAGTAATCATATATAACGAAACATCTAAGTAGAAATGAGTTTGACCTCAAAAGTCAAAGAGTGTATATTTTTGCAACTTATAGAATTAAATACAGACCGGCTATGGACGCTCTGAGTGTTCCATTTGGGACAAACTCGAACACGAGAAACAGACCACGGATGATGGCTGAGTCGTCTTGCTGGCGGTCAAAGCAGTGACCAATGGGGTTGACCAGGTTGGGGTGCCTGAGTTTAGATATGAGCTCAATCTGTCGAGTTAGGCTCTGAACGTTGCATTTCTTTCTCACTTTTAAGTTTCTAATGGCAACCATAGTGCCATCACCAAGCTGCCCTCTGTAAAGCTGATCACATATACTATGTATAATTGAGTGTTTTATCCAACAAAAATATGAAAAAGTCAAAGTCGAATGTATCTGTTTTTTGCTAAACCAACCTGCCCGTGAGAACTGTTGCCCACACGAGTCGATGAATGGAAGTTATTTGTGGCTTCAGTCAGTTCTCCTAAAACATAAGTTCGATATGCTGGAATTCCTACTGAGCCTAGCTTCATTGTCTGTGAAATGTATCCTGCATTTAACAGTTTCATTAAGTAAGTAACAAATTCCAGTTACATGGACATTCATAGAACATATGCAACAAGGCATACATGTCGAAAAACTATAACTACTATATATCACAAACACAGAATTCTGAAATACACTAAACAAAGTATTATATAAGTATCTAATCAAACTATCAACTACTGTTACAAACTCATAATTTCAGTAGAAATTAGTATTTAAAAATCTAATTACAACTAACTAATTAATTACCTAAAAATTTCATTTTTCGGTCAGAATTCTAATAGCTCAGACACACATGACTATTGTACACTATAATAACAACCACCTCAAGGTCATTACTGATAAATGCTTTTGATTAAGGTTAATGTTGATTTGGTAACGTTACTAATCGTGAAAACAAGCCTTAAAATTTGTAAAAGAAAAGAAGCAAAGACTTACTTGCATCAGTCAGCATTTTGATAGTATAAGCAGGGGAAACCTTTTCAAAGAAAACCCGAATCTGAGGTGCTGCAGCACACCCTCCACCAAAAAACTCACTTCTAATAACAACCAACACGACACCAAACACAGCAAAACCACCGACCACAACGCCACCAACAACACTAGAAGCAACAACAACCTTAGCCTTATTACTCGACTTATTATCCTCATTCCCCATAGGCGGATTTATCATAACTGCCAACGCTTCGTTATGACAAAACGAAACATTATATTGTTCTTTCTTATCCACATTTGATGTAAAACAATTCCATTTATATAAAACACCTTTTTCCAACTTCTGCATGCAGCTAGGTAACTGTCCAGTAAACCGGTTTAACGATATATCAGCAAACATAAGCTCGTTACTACACGAAACATTCTTGTCCAACTTTCCCGTAAATTTGTTTCCAGATATGTTAAGAAAACTAAGAGAAGGCAACGAAAACACAAAATCCGGAAATGGGCCATTAAACTCATTCGCAGAAAGATCGAGATTACGTAGCTGATAAAACGAACGTAAATCATACCCTTGTATCCCATTAGTAAACTTGTTATTTCTTAAGGACAAAACTAGTAACCTATTATGTAAAACTGGGAAGCTAGGACCAAAATAATTGTTTTCAAGGTTTAAAACTTGTAAATTCGTCAAGTTCTTAAAATCGACAGGTGACTCTCCAGATAACCTATTAAACGAAAGATCTAGAACTCGAAGTGAGGCTAAATGCGACAGCGAAAATGGTAAATAGCCATTAAGTGAATTGTTTTTCAAGGATAAAACAGTTAAGGATGAGAGTGTAGACAACCAATCTGGGATGCTTCCTATGAAGTTGTTGTGATCAAACACTAATGTTTGTATGTTTTTTAAGTTGCTTAGCTCATATGGTATATTTCCAACGAAGCGATTCGAGCTAATATTAAGTATCTCTAATGAAGATAATGAGTTTACAAATATATTAGAAGGCAAAGGGCCACTAAGGCCTAATGACACTAATGTAAGTACTTTCAAGTTCGGAAAACTAGACGAAATAGTGTCGAAAAATACTTTAGTAGGAAAAACGTTACTATTACTATCACTATTACTATTACTAATACTGTAGTTGGCGCTGATGTGGAGCTGAGTGATGGTGTTATTGTAACATACTAAAGTAAGAGATGAGTTTGGTGGTGTAGGTAGGTTAATGGCTATGCTACTAGTGATGCTACTTGGGCAATAGTTAGTTTTGCCTCGTGCATGGTAAGTTGTGAGTAGGGATTGAAATGTGTATAGGGGTTGAGAATGAGTATGAAATGGTGTGATGATGAGGAAGGTGATGGTGATGATGATGATAAAGAAGAGATGTTGTGGTGCCATTGGATTTGGAGGTGTGTTGGGAGTTGAAAGGTGCATGTTTTATTCTTTTTACAGAATTTCAGGACTAAATTTACCCGTGACTACTAAATGTGTTGTAGCTAGTTTACAAAAGAGTTGATTAGTGATAAAATAAATTTATTCTGTGCATGATACTTTATAAAAGTTATCAGTAGTTTTAACCTGTTCTTACTTTGTTTCCAATCATATAGTAATAAGTACTGTTTAGCTTTTTTTTTTAAAAGCAAAGAATTTCATTAAAACATCAAACCCAAAGGCTAACAAAACAAACGGGCTCTAAGATGGAGCACCACAGCCACGAAAATACATGAACTACAAATAAAGTATCATATAGACTAGATATCTAAAGTCTCATATGGGTTTAGAATCCAATCTCTCCAATTCCTATTATCCCTACAACTCCTATTTGACATCCATAACAGAGACAATCTTTGAATTGAAGAAAATATATCTTCATGTCTTATGCCATCCACTTCTTCCGAGCTCGCGTGAAGTAGTTTGTTGCGCCACCTCCAAATCGACCAAAGAAGCACATAGCAAGCCCCATAGAAAAGCTCTAATAGCCCCTTGATTTAGCTTAAGTTGCTATGATTCGTAACATGAGGTTATCATCAATGTTAGTACGTGCAAAGATTCTATTTTAAGGAAATAAACCCTTACAAAATCAATGTACTGCTTTACCTATCAAAATGAATATTTTTTCCGTTCTAAGAGCATCCATAATGCTCCAAGTCTTCAATGACTTGAAGCATTTAATGCATTAAATGCATACTATATTTATTAACTAAAGCTTTTGTGAAAAACTTGGTGTATATCAAGTCTTTATGTAAAGCTTTTCACAAAGCTATTGATGCAATGGCAAAAACCAATTCTAAAAGGCTTCTTAGAATACGAAAAAGCTTTTGCAATTTGACCCATTGCGGGTGCTCTAAATTGTAAGTCAATATTTAGTTTGATATGTATTAAAATAAGTTTTCAGTTTCATATTTCAATCAATCAAAATGTGTTTTTAAAAGTGAACATGACATTTTCATATTTGTCTTAAGAGCGGGAGGTACGGTGGTGCCATGGCTGGCGCCATGGCCACCAGCCCAAAAAGGGCGACGGCGCACCGTACCGTCGCTCGTGCCATCACCTCTCGCGCCGTCCCATCGGCGCAGCGCCATCGAGTTTTCCCTTCTTTTTTTTTTCTTTTCTTTCTTGGCTGGCAACGGTAACTTTTTTTGAAAATTGGAGTATGTATATAACGGCTATATAGCCGTTTATGTGGAAGTTTGCAACCAAAAAAAAAATAATAATAATAAACCCCAAAAAACCTTATAAATACCACTTATTATTTCATACTTCACACACACTTCCAATCTATTATCTATTTCCATTCAAAATGAATCCAAACTCACCATGGATCAACTAAATGTTAAACGATCCGACGAACCAAATACCGTCTTCGAATCCCGGTCAATATCCGGGATCGTCTTCGAATCCCGGTCAATATCCGGGATCGTCTTCGAATCCCGGTCAATATCCGGGATCGTCTTCGAATCCCGGTTACTATCCCAACTTCCAAGCCTCATTTATGAATCCCGACGAGCTAGCATTATTTAGTCAATGGAAATTACAACAACAACAACAACAATTTAATCAATTTACACAAAGTCAACAAACAAGCCAAGCCATCCCTTCCCAACCAAATTCGGACCATGGTTTGTATTTTGATGTTAACGACGTTGAAGACGAAGATGAAGATAAAACGGAGTCGGAGGAAGAAGTTGTTCCGACACCGACCTCAAAGAAATCTAGGGCCAAGACGATGGCGAAGAAACCAAAGGAAAAGGCAAAGGCGAAGGCAAAGAAAGGCAAAGGCAACGAAGGCAACGAAGAAGATGTGGTCCCGTCCCGACAACCACGCACGTTTTGGTCCCAAGACGAGGAGTATCTTTTGTCGGAGTGTTACATCCAAGTATCCGAGGATCCTAAAGTGAGTGCGGATCAACAAAATGATACGTTTTGGTACAAAGTGCTCGAAGTATACAACAAAGAAGCAAAGAGGCTTAAGTATACTATTCGTACCAAAAACATGTTGACGGGAAAGTGGACTCCAATGAATAAAGATATCAAAAAGTTTAATACGGTTGTTGATGAAACGGCGGTTATGAGTGGGGAAGGTGATAAAGATTTTATGAATCGTTGTCACATTTTGTTTAGAAAAATAACGGGACATGAATTCAAACACTTG